>VXAK01024870.1:1875-19289 GCA_013399435.1 Arenaria interpres
GCCTTGCGGGGCGGGAGGGGAGGGTGGGCCCGGGCCCCGGCGGCGCGTTCCCCGTCCCTCGGTGGGGGCGAGGCGGTTCTTGTGGCGGCGCCGCGCCCCGTTGCAGGGGCCTGGCGCGACGGTAGCGGAGGAGGCGAGAGGCGGAGGCGGGGGGGAAGGAGAAGGAGAAGGGAACGGTTTTTCCTTGCCAGGCAGCGGCTACCGGCTGCCTCGGGGAGGCGAGGGGGGCACCCGGCCGGGCGGGCAGGTGGGTGCAGCCCGGAGCCGCGGGGAGGGCCCGTCTGCCGCCTCCCGGAAGGGAGCTGGGCCCGAGAGAGGGCAGGGAGGGGGTGTCGGCGGCGCTGGTGCTGCAGAACCAGCTGCTGCTTGATTTTTGACAAGGCTTTGCTGAACGTACTGCATTCTCAGGGGTCCAGAGAAGAGCAACAAAGCTGGTGAGGGGTCTGGAGCACAAGTCTTGTGAGGAGAGGCTGAGGGAGCTGGGGTTATTCAGCCTGGAGAAGAGGAGGCTGAGGGGAGACCTTATTGCTCTCTCCAACTCCCTGAAAGGAGGGTGTAGAGAGGTGGGGGTCGGTCTCTTCTCCCAAGGAACAGGTGACAGGACTAGAGGAAATGGCCTCAAGTGACGCCAGGGGAGGGTCAGGCTGAATATTAGTAAGAATTTTTTCACTGAAAGGGTGATCAGCCATTGGAATGGGCTGCCCAGGGAGGGGGTTGAGGCACCATCCCTGGAGGTGTTCAAAAGACGGGTTGATGTGGTGCTGGGAGATATGGTTTAGTGATGGTGTTGCTTTTTGTTTGTTGTGTGGGTGTTTATTTTTGTCAAAATTAGGTTGACGGTTGGACAAGATGATCTTTAAGGTCCCTTCCAACCTAGAAGATTCTGTGATTCTGTGATCCTGTGAGAGGGTGCAAAGGGAGCGTAGTGCCCTTCCGTGGTCTCGGTAATGTGTGTGCTGCAGAAAACGTGCCTGTGCTGTGTTAAACACAGCAACAGACACTTGGGGTTGAGTTGTGGTGGCATCTTCTTATTAATTTGTTTCCCGTCCCTCTGTGCCCTTCCAGGGTCTCCGTCGCCAGCCAAGCAACGAGCAAAAATGGATGACATTGTGGTGGTGGCCCCAGGAACGCAGTCCTCCCGGAATGTCAGCAACGATCCAGATGTCATAAAACTGCAGGAAATTCCAACTTTCCAGCCCCTTTTGAAAGGTAGCAATTGTTCTTCCTCCGATTTTAAAGGCCTCTTTTTTTTTTTGTACTTAATGAGTGTGTGCTTTGTGTACCCTGAGGTTCCTAATGATGTTCCTATTTCTGTCCGTATTTTTCGTTACTCCTCTTATTTTAAACCTTCCTTTCTTTTGTTGTGTCAAAATTATTCCCAGCCTCCTAAACAGTGGGTGAACTGGTTTAGAGGTGTGCTAGTGATGTTCTCTGCAGGGGAACCATCTGCTGTGGAGGCAGTCTAGCTCCAAGCGTGCCAGCTTGCCCTGTACAGCTGGTTGATGAGAGATGCCGTGTTGCATTCTAATATATGATGGACCACAGTCTCCGGTTTTGCAGTAGGCTCTTAAAAACATTTGTGCATTACTCTCTTGGAGCCGTAGCTACCTGTGTTACGGATCCAGTTGCTTGAAATCAAGATTTCTTGTTGCAGTTTCCCACATAGAGGAGATTTTGTTCTTGGTTTTGAGGTGGACTGAGGCTTGCTTGTGTCCTTAAGCTCTGTGTTGACAACATCCCTTTATATCAGAGGACCTCTTAAATTCCCACCGTGTCTCTCTGTCTCCCTTTCTTTGTTTCTTTTCTTCCCATTTTTTTTTTTTCTTAATTCCCCTGCACCCATTCTTTGTTCCTCCTGTTCTGTTCAAGGGGAAGGGAAGATTTAAATCAGAGTTGTCAAGCCTACAGTTTACCAAAACCAGTTTGCGCGTTTGGTGTGGCCTGGCTTCTAGCTACCTCTTTTTCTGGAGACTCTGCAGCGTTCTTAGTATCTGAAAGTCCCTTAAGGAAGGAAGTTGTCTGGGAGCAGCCTGCACGAATTGATTTGGTAGAAGCAGCCTGCTCTCCCTGGAACGGTGTGGGTCAGCAGACTTGTGTGAAGGTTCTGTGTAGGGGACACTCAGTGAGCCAATGTTTTTTTTTTGCAAATTCAAGGCCTGCTGTGCGTGCGTACGTTGGCTGCAGCACTTGCTGGTGCCTTGTAGGCCTGATGTGACAGAGAGGAAGGAGCTGGGATGTTTAGCCCTCCCTGCTGCTGGAAGAAATGATGTGGTCTTGTACAGTGGAAGGTGTAGGCGCTGCTGGTCTGACTGTCACTGATTCATGCGTAGCTGACGGGAAGATAATGGTAGCTGCTCTGCCCTAGAGGCAATGTAACATCACAATGTCACTTTTTGGAGAGGAACTCTACTTCTTTTTGGTGCGTGTGTGCATCTACTGCATGAGGACCCTGAACATGACTAGTAATTGTGGACGCAAGGGTAGCCCAACAGGCCAAATATTTGGCATTTTATTGAGTACTGCTGGATAGGGGTCTAGATGTGTGTGGTAGTTTCCAGTAGAAGGGACAGAAAGGTGGGGAGGCCACTAAATAGGAGAAAAGCAAATACTCATATTTTTGGGGCTAGTACAGCTGTCCCTCTTGACCAAGAAAAGAGAGTGTGTGTGTTAGTTATACCTTTTTTTTTTTTTTCTTGTACCATACAGAGGCTTATGTAGAAATCTGTATTTCATTTATTCCTGATGCTTTCACTACTGTTTTAGAATGGACTGTAAGATTGCTGATGTTGGTGCAGCGTTCGTGCCAGCAGCAGCCTGGGTCATTGCCTGGGACATGCTTTGCCCGAGTCCCGCCTTGTGCAGAAGGCAGAACCAGGATCTCCCCAGTGACAGTTTGGAACGTAAATGCTGGAACCCAAATCCACAAAAGAATTGAGGAACTTTTAATCTGAGATTTAAAATTTAGAAGATGCGTTAACATCTGGCACTGAGGTTGTTGTGTATGCATAAGAGCGCGATGACGAAGAGTTTCAGTTTCGCCCAGCCTCGAACTGTGGTGAGCAAACCTGGGTTGCTTAAGAGCTGTGGAAGTCCTGGAAAGTGGGACTGGCGATCGGTTCCAGAGGTTGTGTTCCTGTATGGGTGGTTGAGGAGCAAGGATACGGAGCTTGAGGTAGGACGTGAAAAATAAGAGAGATCAGCAGCTGTGTGGCTGAGATAGGAAGGTTGGAAGGCACGGCCTTAGATAGCCAGTCCAAGTTCTTTAACTCCTAAACGTGCATGCGTTAAGTTGTTTGATGGGAAGTCATCGTGGTCACTGAGTTGCTTTTGCTGGTCTTACTTCGGACCTGAAGCTGTGCACGTATGATAGAAATTCTCTCTTTTCCATTTCTATCATTTGTCCTGCTGAGAGCTTCCCTCCGAGTCTCTTGAGATGCGGTGACATCTGGTGACTGCCCAAGGGTATTGCATCCTTAGTCATGGTGAGTTCTGTGAACAGCTTTTTCAGATGCTTGTTACTGCTTGAGCAACGGGACTGCGATACTTGTGTTCAGTACAGAAGGCAGTGTGGGCTGTTGAGTGAGTTGAGTCTTGAGAGATCTCAGATCTGCCACAGGCCAGCTTGAGAAGTTGTTCTGTTCTGGACTCTTTGTATTCTTCACATGCAAGATCAGGTTCCTGGAATGGATGAAAAGGACACTAAAGATCTTTTAGGAGTTAATTCTAAATACTTGTGTCTTATGATATACCAGCTTGGGCAACTGAAGACATGAACTCATAGCACTTGTGAGCTGCATTATTCTTCTCAGTTTCTCCTTGGCTTCTGTGTGAGCCGATGCAGGCAGGATGCAGGAACAACCACAAAGCCATGGATTAAGGGCAAAGAACCAATTTAATCTCAATACCTCATGGATCGGGGAACCCCTGAAGCACCCCCTGGGCAGAGGCAGGCACGCAGGCACCGCAGAGCCAGAGTCCTTATTAGCAGGAGAGTCCTCGTTAGCGAGGGAGTGAGGGAGCAAGAGAGCTCCCACTTGCTGCTTGGGCCTGTATTTCGAGGATTCAGGCAGGCAGAGTTTTCTGCTGGGCTTTGATCTCTCCAACAGTAGGGCCGGAATCTCAGGCGTGTTGGATAAGGTGCCCCTGAGTCCATCCCAGGCCTATGTTATCTGAGTGCAGATGTTCTACTTGTTGAGCACACAAAACTAAGCAACAATAAGTGTGATAGATGTGTTTTCCAGCACCCCACGTGCGAGTCACTTGAGCGTATTTACAGTCCCCCTGGCCAATCTTCCCTTACTTTCCCACAGCTTTGTTTAAGCCAAGGGATTTTATTTTGCTTTTAAGTCTCAGAAGAAGCCTAATAGATAAATTGTTGGACTGGGGAAGCACATGGGCATGAAGAGACTGCGTGTTCTTGAGAGACAAAGGACTTGCAAGCTGAAGCACTAGTCTCTCCTAGCCGTGTTGAGTTGAGCTGTGATCATTGAAGCTGGAGGTCTTTAGCATTGTACACCCTTACATGGAAGAAAATCCCAGTGTTGCGTCCATTACATCTTTCATATTAGGTTTTCCTTGACTTCTACAGCAAAAATTGTACCTCAAAAATCTGTTAGTTTTACAGCTATGGTTGTGTAGGGTCCTTCTGAGTAACGTTTGCCTTCTTTGAGGTACTGTTGGTGTTACTGAGCATGTATAATAAGCCGTGTTTGAGAAGCCGGTGTTTAAGCATTTGCTGATTTCAGTGTTTGACCCTGTTGGACACAGCCATTCGGGGAGGTACGCACTGCTGTCTTGAAGTGATTGTGTAGCATCTACTATGGCGAGCCAAGGACAGGAACGTCTTTCAGACTATCTTCTCTGGTGCTATATTCGTGTAAACAGAAAGGGGAGAGTGTCCCACATACGGTGGGTTTAGGAAAGCATCCCAGGGCTTGCCTGTTGCATTGCTGTTTGTAAAATCCCAATCCCACCCAAACTCAGAGGAAAGAAAAACTACTCTCAGGGAGTACACCTGAGAGTGAAGTGCCCCACCGCTGCTCTCTAGAAACTGCTATGTATTTGGAGTGTTTGCATTATTATTATTTTTTTCCTGAATGTAAAAAAACCATCTATTAGAAATGCTAGCGGGGAATTTAACTGCTGGATGAAACAAGCCTTTTTTTATTTTTTTTTTTCTTTTCTATTAAGTGGGGAGGACAGTTTATAATCTAGACTCCTGGGAGCAACAGAGGAAGACTCTGATCTTCTCCCTAGTCTTAAGCATTGCCCGTAGAGACTCCTTTATAAGCAATACAGAACAAAACATGATGTGCTGTTGCTTTCCTTTATGTGGCTTCCTGAGGATATTTGCATGAAAATGAAGCTTCTGTCTGTTCGGTCTGTGGTTCTTGCACTCTGTTCATAGCATGAAGTCATCACCAGCTGTGTATAAAATCAGTCATCTTCTCTGAGTAATTCAAAATGGTGATACTTCTGTAGCTTATGAACAAAGCAGCCCATCTTATGAAGGTGTTTGGGGAAAAAAAATAAAATTGCAATTTTCTGTGTGGTCGTGACTGTGGAAGGTTGATAAGGTGCTACAGTGTGGGATTTCTCTCAGAAAGGCTCTTGCTGGGTCTGTAAATTATCACCTCTGACAGGGGTTTGGCTTTTATGACCAGGGGATCCTCTTTGAGGATTGAGGAGTGCTGGGAGGAGATGGGATCCTCTTGACAAATGCAGTTAGAGCACTTTTACCAACAGGTAGGCCAACCTGAAAAGGAGAGCATTAAATTAGGAATGGTTAATGACCATCGTTAAGTGAGGAAGGAGTGGGCAGGGGTGGAAAGTGAAGAGTGAATATTCTGTTGTGTCCGGGTTTTTTTCTGTGAGGTTTTTCTTAGTAATTAAAGATGGGTGGGGTAAGGAATTAAACATTGTTACAAAGCTTCCCCAAAACTTTTGAAAAGAATGTTTATGTTTTAAGTTTGCGTTGTGAAAACAGAATGCTCATTGCATTCTTGCAGAGGGCATCGGCATCTCTCTCAAGCCTCAAGAAGCATTGAGGTCTGGCTTTCTGGTAGCAGTGAAGTGTTATGGTAAACAAAAAAGACGGATGCGTATAAAGGACTTATTGGTGCGTGTTAGTAATAGAGGAGAAACTGTTTGAGAACTAGTCATCCAACTACAAGTATAATTCCCATTCGTTGCCAAGGTCAGCAAGGCCTAAGGCAAACAAAATGTTGGGAGCTTGATAGTAGGAGCAAAAGCTTTGAGTGATGTATCTGTTAATTTAACAATCAAATTTAAATGGGTTGAGGCGACACTCGTAGTTGTCCTTGACTGATTAGATCTGAGAAAGGGAGAAGGACACGGGTGAGGCTGGAGTGTGTGTTTCTGGAGTTGTGTTTTGGGCAGCTGTCTTGTACATGGCATGCTCTAGATTTTGTAAGACAAATTAAATCTTGTGGGTCTTTTTGAAGTGAGTCAGTGTAATTTGTGACTATTTCTTGTTACAGGAAAAAAGATTGAACTTTCGTTGCCAGTGGGTTAAATGAAAAGCAACAGGTTTCACAGTTTGTATGAGAAGAAAAGTCTTGTTACTTCTTAATTCCTCAGCAGAAACTGTGTGACAAATAGATTCTAGGCTGTATCGGTGGTTTCTGACAGTATTTAATGTCAGGTTGGTAATTTGTTTTGGAAACTCAAGATATAAAAGGGTATACTAAAGAAACGGGCTTGTCTGTATGATGTTCACAAAAAGATTTCTAAGCAGCAGCCCTTCCTTCAGGCACGTATCATTCACAAGAAATGAAGTCTCGAATGGAATCATAGAGCCCTAGAATAGTCTGGGTCGGAAGTGACCTTTAAAGATCCAACCCCCTGCCATGGAAAGGGACATCTTCCACTAGATCAGGTTGCTCAAAGCTGTGTCCAACTTGACCTCGAACAGTTCCAATGATGGGGCATCCACAACTTTTCTGGGCAATTTATTTTGGTGTCTTGCTACCCTCATCATAATAAAAATGCCTTCTTTATCACCAATCTAAACTTACCCTCTTTGAGTTTAAAACCATTGTACCTTGTCCTGACGCTACAGGCCCTGGTAAAAGGTCTCTCTATGTCTTTGTTATAAGCTATACTTGTCCTGTGGAGACTTCCTTGAGAAATAAACTTCTTCCTACTTATGGCTAGAATTCTGTACTTGTAAAAGGTCTTCAGCATGAAGAAGCAAAAGAAACAGAGGTTACTGTCTCACTGCAAAGGTGCTATGTGAGCAGCAGAAGCTTCCTTACATTGTTGTGCCTCCTCTGCTCCCCATAGGATTTTGGGATTAGTTTGCTCTCCAATCTCGTTTCACTGTTTTTCTGGTCACCCTGGTAGTATTGTGGACATTCGAGATGTCCTGACTGGTGGACAAAAGGTGCCAGAAGGGCAGTGACTGTCTGCTTTGGCTGGCCTGGCTCCATCAGTTGTTAATTTTGAAGTGTGTCTCTTGTCATTTCCAGATCCAGTTACTGGGCTACTTGTGTCTATTGACAGACTTGTGGACTCCAACCTGGTTTTTGGAAAAGCAACATCTTAATGAATGGTCTTCGTGCTTTATTGAGATGCTTCTGGAACATACGAAAACCAAGGTGTTTTAGTAGCCCGTGGCTTACATAGAAAATGGCAACTTTCGAGTTCCATTCTGGTTGGTTTGGTGCAAAGTTAAAAATTTGAGTAACACGCAGGTGTGGGAAGAGAAATTATTTTTGTTTTGGAGACCAGTTCTTCCCACTGTGTAAGACTGACTTTCAGTTGCTCCTAGTGTTTGGTGCTTGCTGCACAGTAGTTCATTGAATTTCCTGTTGAAAGGGGGGCTTGTTGCTTTTGGCCATGTGGGGCTGTCCCCTGTGTCACTCTGGCTCTGGTATTTGTTGGGCTCTTTGGTAGAAGATGTAGAAGATGCATCTTTTACTGCTTAGTTCCATTCTGAGCTGGTGAGCGGAGCTGGCTTACAGGAGAGGTCAATGAGTTGATGTCTGATAATAGGAGCTGTGGTGAAGAAGGAGCCCAGGGCATTGGATCCTCTTTTCAGTAGCAACCTAGTAAATCAGCTCAAGGCTGGTGACTTCATTACATCTTGATACTGTGTGGATAATGACATGGAAGGAATTAGCTGAAGCGTTGCCTGTTCTCTCTGTGTCTAGTGACGGTGTCCTACAGAGGACCCTATGACGTAGGTTGTGAAGTAGCTGCTGCTGGTGAAATGTCATCAAGCTGCTGCTGGGATGTGCGTGGATTGTCTGTCCAAAACAGTGGTTCCTGAACACGTCTCTTTACGGTAAGTCTGCATTTAGCTGGAAACTAGTTCTGTGGGGAGGACTGTCCATCAGAGCTGCGTGCTGCAGCTGTGCTTCATCTCCTCTTGCTTTAATGTTTTGGGATTTTCCAAGGTGACAGACTATTTTCTGCTGCTGATGATTATACTGTATTAGAGACGATGTCTTTTTCAAAATTTAGGAAGACAGATTCATGCCTGGATGGTAACTTAGGTGCCTTCTGAAATGAAAATTGGAACAGATGCTGTGTGCTGGGCAGATGCTCTCTGGCTCCTCAGCTGACTGCAAATGCCTTTTTGATGCCTTTGCTTTGAAAGCCTGTGCTGAGGTCTGTTGGGGTGCTGTCCAGGCGGCAGCGCAGGTAGGACTGCGACCTTCCTCTGGGTGGGTCTTGGACATTACAGTGAACCTGTAACTAAAACAACACCTGCGGTAACCTGAAATAAACTTTTGGTAACCAGTCCCTTGTAAATACTGGTAATTCTTTCGTGCTGCTATTTTCCTCGTCCTTTCTTCGTCATTTGGAGGAAGCAGTTGCCAATAGGGTGGTAGCATCCCTTGGGAGCATAAGTGGCACAAAGCGTAAGGGGTATATCACGGAATCACGGAATTGTCAGAGTTGGAAGGGACCTCTAGAGATCATCTGGTCCATATATACTGTGCCTTCATGGACTACGGGCTTGTGGTTCTTTAGAGATAATTCAGCAGCCCTCTTGTGTGATCTTGGGTCATGGGCTGAGACTGCGGATTGCATTTGCCATCATTTCTGGCATGTCTTCTGTCAGAGGAGCTCTTGGTCCCCCCGGCGCTGAGAGAAATAAAGTTAGTGAGGACTGCTGAGGCTCTTAGTTCAGGCACAGGGGAGAGGTGGCTTCTCTGCAGACCTACGGCAAGTCACTTGCGGTGTGTTCCATTCCTTTAGAATAGAATAGGATCATCTAGGTTGGAAGGGACCTTAAAGATCATCTAGTCCAACCATCAACCTAACTCTGACCAAAAAAAAAAAAGAAAATAAATCACTCAACCGTGTTCTTGAGGACCATGTCAACCCGTCTTTTGAACACCTCCAGGGATGGTGCCTCAACCACTTCCCTGGGCAGCCCATGCCAATGCTTGATAACCCTTTCTGTGAAGAAATTTTTCCTAATCTCCAATCTAAACCTCCCCTGGTGCAACTTGAGGCCATTTCCCCTTGTCCTATTTCCTGTGACTTGGGAGACGAGACCGACCCCTGCTTCTCTACACCCTTTGGCTGTCAAACACACACAGTGTGCATCTTTTAGCTTGTAGCCATATGAAGGATATTCTGTGTGGCTTGTTAGAATCATAGAATTGTCTAGGTTGGAAGGGACCTCAAAGATCATCTAGTCCAACCATCAACCTAACTCTGACAAAAAAAATAAAATAAAATAAAATTGACTAAACCATATTCTTGAGGACCATGTCAACCCGTCTTTTGAACACCTCCAGGGATGGTGCCTCAACCACCTCCCTGGGCAGCCCATTCCAATGCTTGATAACCCTTTCTGTGAAGAAATTTTTCCTAATCTCCAATCTAAACCTCCCCTGGTGCAACTTGAGGCCATTTCCCCTTGTCCTATTTCCTGTGACTTGGGAGACGAGACCGACCCCTGCTTCTCTACACCCTTTGGCTGTCAAACACACACAGTGTGCATCTTTTAGCTTGTAGCCATATGAAGGATATTCTGTGTGGCTTGTTAGAATCATAGAANGGGCATCCCCTAGCCCCAATATGACTGCATTCTTGTCCTAAAAATACTACTGCTGGTTTTGTAGAAATGGCAAAGCACAGAAAGAGGCTGCTCAGGAAGGCTGTGCCTGCCCTTAATGTTTGTAAGGACACATTAAGCAAAGATCTATCAGGCATGAGTTAAAGTAAGCGACTAGAATATGGGTAATTCAGTGAGATCTTTCCTTACTATGCTGCTCGTTATCCATATTTACATTGCTTCATTATTTATCAGGAAAGGTATTTCACAAAGGGGAAACCAAGGCCTTTACTCTGAAGAGCGTAGCGTATAGTTTACCTGGCAGCCATGTAAAAAGGAAACCAAAGTTACATGGCAGAAAGAGTCTTGAAAGATAGGTCCAGCATAAGGAGTGTCCTTTTTGTCTCAGTATGGTTTAAAGTGAAAACTTGGCAGTTTTGTTATAGCTGGTGCACATCTTCAGCAGAGAAGCACAGGGAGATGCTGAGAAATCTGCAGTGAGGGAGAACTTGCGCTGCCGTGCCGATCACGGTGCTGAGCCTGTCTCCTGTTCTCCTCCAATCACAGGAAATGTAAGCTTGCATCGAGCAGCTTGAAAAGATCGTTTATACTTTTATAACTTTTTTTTTATGAGGTCACTTTTCAGGCAGGGAAACTACTTGTCTGAAAAATGTCAATGTATTCGTCTTTCTGGTATAGCCTGTAGAGGAAGCGTGGATGTTTAGGATTTATTGCCTTTAAAGAACAGATTTTGTCACATCTTACTCCTCAGTATTTTCTGTGACTGACTTACATCCTCTCTTATTTCCCTTGCCTCACTGTATGCTACTTCTTCCATTTATTGTTTAGGGAATTTAGCTAATTGCATACATTAGTGAATTTTGTTCCTGAATTCTCTACACATTGCGATATTTCAATCCGTTTTATTGCAACACTTAAGAGTGCTGCTGAGGGCGTAGGGCTGTAACAGGATTTGCAACATCCCAGTTTGTTGGGTGGACCCCCATGCTTAGTGCCCTCAATGAGGTCTGGGAAAATGAGCATGTTCAGCAGAAAGAAACACCAGGAATGATAATGTGAGTGCACATCTACCTGGTGGTTTTTTGTTTGGGTTTTGGTGTTTGTTTTATTTCCTTTTGTTTGGTTGTGCGGTTGGTTTTAGTATGTGGACTAGTATTCTGTATGAGAGAGCTATCTCTTCGTTTCGGTTTCATGAGTCAAAACTAGCTCCTGAAAACAGAACCTAGGAGATGCCTCAGTTTTGAGGAAGGGAGCTTTCCTTTCAAAGGATAGTTGGAGGAGAGGAGGATGATAGTGATGCCCTATTTCCGTGTATCCCTCAGTGTTTTTTTGAATATTTGGAGACATGGACTAACTCAATTTTATGTGTGAGGGAATTTGCGGTTAGATCTTATCCAAACAATATGCTGGACACCAGTTGGGAGAGTATTAGGGACTGTATACTCAGTTGTCTACCTTTTACCCCCTGTCCCTTTGCAAACTTTTCCATACCGCATGTGTATTGGCAGATAAATAGCGTATCTGCCAAGGCTATTAGACTGGCCTCCTCTTTCCTGGGTGAGTACCCTTGAACTCCAATTTCTGCTGAGCCTATTAGCTGTGACTCCTGTCTGGACCTCCTCAGGCACGTGTGGCTCCTTCCCACCACCTTGCTGCATGTGAGTAAACTTTGGTGGTCATCACGAGTCACGCGCGGATTCTCCTTCCTTTATCTTCACAGAGCTTCTGTGACAGAGCTGCCTAGCTGGCCTGTGTGGCTCTTGGGGTGCAGCTACCCTTTGGATACGTTAGAAGATGTGCTGAGGAAAAATAGTGTGTGGTAAAGAGTTAACCATGTCCTGGCTTATAGGTTTATCACACGCTTTGATACTGGAGCGTCACTGATGACTCTTTCTACGACAAGGATAAGGATGTGATGGGAAAGCGCTTACAGAACATCTTTTTTTTTTTTGTGGTGGTGGTTTTGGGGGTTCTTTTGAGTGCTTGAAGGACTTCAGGCATCTAAATCTAGATAGATCTTTTTTTCTTCCTCTTCCCTTCACATTTCTGTACTTTTATTCAGCATTGTTGACTTGCTCGTAAGACTTGGTTGAGTCTGTGACTGAAGGGCCAGTGAAATTTCTCTTCCTGCCTTCCCCATTTGGTGTGTCTGGGGGTGTCTGGCTTTGATGTATATCCCTCTGTTGAACCTGATGTTTTATATCCATGAAATTTGCATGCAAAGAAACATTCCTGTTAGAAATGCGTATAGGATATATGTATATGTACACATGTGAGTGTGTGTATATGTATTGATAGAGAGAGATGTTTGGAGTGATTATTCTCCAAGATTGCTCCTACAGGAATATTGCAACAGCGTTATTCAGTGGACTAAAGCCTGTAAATTAAATTTCCTCTCTGTATGCTGGATGGGGTGGGAGAAAGAGAGAGGAACCTAGTGAAAGCTCCCTCCTGGTGCCATTAATTTGGTTCTCTCCTCTTTAGTTGGCCACTGTGATACCTCCTGTTCCTTTCACTTTCGCTATATTCTTCCAGCCATTAGTATCATGAAGTATTTGTATTTGCTAGATAGGAACTGCTATGTTACGTATTGGACGCTTAGACGTAGAGAAACAAGAAGTTTGTGTCTGGGATGTGTCCGTCATGCTGTGATGGAAGCATCTGATGATCAGGGAAGGGATGGGACCTTGGAGTGGTGATGGAGTTCCTGAGGGCAACTCTGACATGCAGACAGATGATTTTAGTGTCTTTAGTAACTATGGCAATGAGCAGTATAGACGTGTTCAGATAGAGATGCACAGGAAAAGGCTGTGGATTCTGAAACAAAATACCTGACTCTTCTTAATGAGAAATGTCTACTCTCTCAGAGGAAAGCATGAGTGGTAATTACGTGTTTGAAACAGCACTTTAATGAGGAATCTCTCTGCTTATAAATATCACAGATTTCTGTTACCACCATCAGGGGTCAATTCAATTATGAAGAGGTCTTACTTCCCTATCTTCTCATGTTAAAAATCTAAAATAAATCGTAAGAAAATGAGCTAGGTGTGCCAAAGGTCGCTTTGCTGTTCTCTTCAGAACAAGTTTTCCATTAGGAATCAGTGAAACTGAATAGAAAGTGGGAAGGAAGAGAGTCTAAAATGCTTCTGAGCTATTCACTGCATCCCTAAAACTCCCACCTCTGTCCTCAAAAAAAAAAAAAACCAAACCAAAATACCCCAACAAAACAAACCCACAAAAGAACCAACTTGAAAGTATTTTGGCCTGAAGTCCCTATTCTAGAGCCCTATTGCTTGAGATACTTTCTTCCAGGTGCTTTCCCAGCAAAAATCAGTGAGCTCTATACTTCCCAGCGGGCATGTGGCTGATTGACGGAAAGCATCAGCCAAGTGCTCTGTGCTGTTTAAACCTCATTCGGCCCCAGGACTGACCTCTGGTTGTGTGCAGTGGCAGGACATTTCTTTTAAATTTTTTTTTTTTCTTCTTCTTCCATCATGAACGGCTGAAGATGTACCAACAGGCTCATTTGCCAACAGTTTTTTGTTTTTCTAAATTGTACTTACCAATATATCCCTTACCTTTGAACTGTTCCATTTTAAAATACATTTAATATGTGTATGTGTACGTGTGCATACATTATGCATAGATGCTCTATGTAGGATGTATATATTATACCTACAAATGATGTATATATAACATGTATTTTCTGTACATAATAATCTTTACATGTATAGTTTAGCTCTTGTGATGCGGCGTGGCCCCCTGTTAATGTTCTTTTGCTTGACTGGTGGCCATTTCTGGAGTGCTTGTGCCTTGCAGTGCATTGCTTTTGAAAAATGAACGTTTCTGTTTGATCTTAGGCTTTGTAGAGTTAATAAGTTTATCCAAATCCAGATGATTATTTGGTTTCAGGCAAATCAATTTTTTGAAAAAGATTATGATTAACCAACAGGCACAGTGTGAATTATTACACCCTAAGTCCTAGTTCTTGATTATTTTTTTTTATATTCACCTTATGGGTGCTGATTCAGGTGAGTAACCATGGTCGAGGTAAAGGATGAACGTATACTTCTATATCTACTGTTTGCCTGCAGTTAACTGCATTTTCTATAATATCACATTATTCAAAAGCTCTATTCTTGTCTTTATTTCCCTACCCAGACACTGTTAATAGAATAAAAAGCATAAAAAGATTCCAGAAGGTCATATCTGTACATAATACCCCCCTTTTCTAATTAAGACTTACTAAAATTATATAAAGATTAATGACGCGGAAGCTTCGGACACCATACACGACGACCAATATGATCAGGTAGATGCCACTTTATTGCACAGATAGCTCAGCTTTTATAGACAATTCCTAGGTGATGCTTTTACAGTGGACTATTATTAGCAGGTGATAACTAGTTACATGTTCCCATAGTTGGCTATAATGAGCTGTTTACACACACACAGTCTTTTCTAATTTTTTCTATTCTACTCAAGGTCCTACTTATCAGTACATTCAGAAGACAGCTACTCCTTTGCTGCCAGCTGTGTTAGTTTACCAATTACAGCTTGACCGTTCAGTGACCCTGAGGCCTGCACTGTTGTCAAGGGCCTGGACTATTGTCAGAGGCCTGTTGTCAACAGCGGCCCAGAGCTTGGGGTGCTCACAGGATGACCATTAATTTCTAAGAATTCTCCCACAAAAGATAAAAAGGTTATTAAAATAGAAATGAAAAAAACAAGTCCGCTCAAGCCTTAAACCTTGTTGTTGAAGCAACGTGGTGGGAGTTTAGCTTAACCGTGTTCTCTCTTTATAATTTCACTGAATTTCACTGAATTTTTAGAGTTGGAAGGGACCATAGAGATCATCTAGTCCAACTCCCCTGCTGAAGCAGGATTGCCTAGAGCTTGTTAGAGCATGTTACTCAGGACGGCATCCAGGCGGGTCTTGAAAATCTCCACAGAAGATTGTGTAAGACGAGATTGACAACCAAGCAATAATGCACAGGTTGGCAAACTCGTTGTTATAAAATGTTGAAGTTTAGAATCAAATTTGATCTGCCTCTATTCCTTTTTGGGGGCAGCTTAAAAAAAAAAAAAAAAAAAAGGAGGAGGAAAATAGGAGTTTTGTGGTTCATTTGGCTTGAACAGTGTAGTTTGACATACTGAATTTTGTAATATTACTTCCCTTTTCCGTGTGGGGCCGGTCAGTGTATGCCTGGCTTAGTTGTCAGCACCCTTGCACGCGTAAACCAGAAGGTGCACGATTGCAGATTACATATTGAATCCTGAGACACTGCTTTTCAATTTGCAATAGTAACAACATTACTAGTAGTAATGTTTAGTAGAAAGTAGAATTGCTGCCTCTTGTTGTGCATAAGTACCACTCTACCAGTGTGCTGTACGGATGAACTTGGAAGCCTACACCATCCTAAGGTAGTGGTCAGTCAAGGGACTCTAGTAATTACGGTTAAGGGGCAGGAGCAGATGTACACGCTCCGAAGCGATGGTTTGTTTCAGTAAGGTTTTTTCATAGTGAAATTGTGACTTTGCTGAAGTTGAAGGCAAAGCTCCCGTCAGCTCCAGCAGAGCAAAGGTTTTTTGTCCCAAAATAGCGTGCGTTTCTGTATAGTTTTAAGTTTGCATGGTAGAGTGCTAAGGTTGATGTTTGAAGTTTAACAGTAATAAATGTGTTCTGGAGACAGTTTGGAAAGCTGCCCAATAAGATGGTTAGATTTGACACTCCTGCCACCCTCCCACCGCCTTAAGCTAGATCCACAAGGGACTTGGTTGTTGTCCTGATTTGAGGTAGAACAGAACCAACTTTCTGTTCAGTAATTTCACCTTTTAGCTAAGCCTCTTCTAACTCTCTTCAGAAGATGGGAACATCTTTAGAGGTTTTGCGCTCACCTGTCTGTTTATACACTCTATATTAAATAACTACAAGCTAGAAAGCATTTGTAGGTCAGAAGAAGGTATTACAGACCAGGATCTGCACTACTTCCTTCACTCTGGCTCCCCCGCTTTTATTTATCCACCTCCCTCTTGGTTATCCTTGGCCACGCACACTGAGCTGAAGGGCTGCAGACTGCCTCTGGCGTGAGGGAGGTGCTGCTGAGATGCTGCTTGGCCTTCACAAAACTCTGATCATCCTTGGTGTACTCTCTAGTATGATTTTAGCACCTGAGGAGATTATAATTATTGGGGTTTTTTTATGATGGAAACTCTAACTTCCAGCCATCTTAAGACATTTGAGAAGTTCTGAAGACCACACTGCAGTGATGTGAGTGCCTCTTGTGGGCTGATGTCTTGGATGCTTGTGGAGGTTTTTGTTTGAGGTTTTTTAATTTTGTATGAGTGGTTGAATTCCCTGGGTACTTTCGCCTGTGTTGCACATGTCTACTTCTCTCTGGTTCCAGAATGTTTACTGACTGTCATTCTCACACATAATTTCAGGGAAGACGCACGTGATATGCCTTGGTTTGCCTTGATGTGTCCATTAAATGTAAAATGCCATGCGGTGTGATATCTCCTGCCAGCCTGACTCTGGTATTAGAGACCCACTTTGAGCTGGTTTGAGGTGCTGTATCCAGTATGTTTTTTCATTTGGTAAAGAATTGAAGGTCAAAAGTAAGTGCATGTGCTGTTACGAGAGGTATTTTTTTTATGAGGTTAAGAGCAAACAGTGAAAATACTAGGCCGCTGTTTGAACTCACTTGTATGGTGGTTTTGTTTTGGTTTTTTTTTTTTTCCTTTCAGTAGCTGGCGCATACAGAAATTATAATCTTGAAATGGCAGGTGAGTCTGTTCTGACACAGTGAAAATTGGGGGTTTAGGATGGCAGTCCTCTGGGAACAATGGGAATATCCCTCGGAAGACGCTTGTGTCACTTGCACAGGCAGAAATACCAGAATGCGAAGTGCAGTTTGGTGTTGCGGTAAGAGACCTGTGGAGCTCAGTCAATAAAAGTAAGATTCTTTCCACCGTGTTGTATCATCCTGGCAGTGACGTGTGGCGCCCAAAGGAGCGGTGTAGCAGCAGGTGGGGTGCTGTCTTTGAACCTGCCTGCTGAGCAGCGCCTGGGGACTCAAGGGGACACCGCAGGCTCTGGTAGGTAACTCCACTGTGCTTGAGAAACCTGTGCCCTTCATGCCTCAGGAGTAACGAGGTGCAGCAGCGATCCTTCAGCAGCAGTGCTGCAATGTCCTTTCTCTGTGTTCTGGTCTCTGCCGAGACCAATGGGATGAGGTTCAACAAGGCCAAGTGCCGGGTCCTGCCCTTGGGTCACACCAACCCCAGGCAGCGCTACAGGCTGGGGGCAGAGTGGCTGGAGCTGCCTGGCAGAAAAGGACCTGGGGGTGTTGGTCGC
>VXAK01024870.1:19338-47297 GCA_013399435.1 Arenaria interpres
CCTGAAAGGAGGGTGTAGAGAGGTGGGGGTCGGTCTCTTCTCCCAAGTCCCAGGCGACAGGACTAGAAGAAATGGCCTCAAGTGATGCCAGGGGAGGTTCAGGCTGGATATTAGGAAGAATTTTTTCACCGCAAGGGTGATCAGCCATTGGAATGGGCTGCCCAGGGAGGGGGTTGAGGCACCATCCCTGGAGGTGTTCAAAAGACGGGTTGATGTGGTGCTGGGAGATATGGTTTAGTGATGGTGTTGCTTTTTGTTTGTTGTCAAAATTAGGTTGACGGTTGGACAAGATGATCTTTAAGGTCCCTTCCAACCTAGAAGATTCTGTGATTCTGTGGTTTGCTGTTTGCTATGAGGGTGGTGGGACACTGGAACAGGTTGCCCAGAGAAGCTGTGGCTGCCCCATCCCTGGAGGGGTTCAAGGCCACGCTGGATGGGGCTTTGAGCAACCTGGTCTGGTGGGAGGTGTCCCTGCCCAGGGCAGGGGGGTTGGAACTCCATAATCTTCAAGGTCCCTTCTAACCTAAGCCGTTCTATGATTCTTTACCCCATAGTCCTTTGTCAATACTGAGACTTGGGGAGACTGCAGTCTAGGTACCTGCCACCGGGTGTCACTGGAATACAAGAGGAGTAGATGCAATTGAAAAGGGCTGGAAACTTTGCTGAAACAGCGCATTGGAAACTGCTTTCGCTTCAAGTGCTTTTCATGAATATTTGTGTTCTAGTTACATATGTTCTACCAAGAGACTGAGGTCTTGGCGGCCTGGCTGGCAAGCTCGGTCTGATACCAGCTGAACCTGTGAGCTGAGCCCCACAGTGCGTAACTGTCACTAGGGGTGACACAGTATTGGGCCTGTGAGGAAGAGTTGATGCAGAGATCTTCAGCTGAAAGTCTTTGTGATCCTGAAAAATAAAAGTCTTGTGTGCCACTTATTTCCAGTTGTTGATACTAGGGGTTTTCCTGAGTGTGTATGGTAAGAAAATAAAAGTATAGATCACCAGTAATTCAGATACAAGTAGTTGAGGTTCGGCTCCTGTCCAGGCTATAGATCCTCACCTCAGTACACCATCTGTAACGTGGAGTTCAATAGTATTTTCTCGGCAAGGCTGTTTTGATCATAGGTGTGTTGAAGACTGAGGTGTTCTCACCCCAAGATACCAGTGCGTAGTTTTTCCCAGTGGCTCATTCTGCTGGGAAAAATGCTCATCCAGCATAGGGAATGGAACTGGGGAACCGACACGTCTAGAAAATGATTGCGATATCCTCTCCTCCTCCCACCCCACCTCCAGCACAAAAATATTCAGCTCCATCACTCTTCTTTCCAGTTCATCAGCAGCCCTACAAGTGTTGCTGCTGGAGCGCGCAATATGGTCTGAATTAGTGGGCGAGGGGAGAGAGGTGAAACGAGAAAGGGGAAGAAATTATTTATCTATTAAGTGATGGCCTAAAATTCCAGACTTTTACCTACCTTCCTAGTGTGCAGGGTATAACTAATCTCATGTAAATGAATGCATTTGTTTGGGGAGAATCTTTGTTTTGATCAGATATGTCAATTCAGCTTAAAATCCAACGCTTTGCGAATTCCCAAGTTATTTCTTAGAAGAGGGAGGGTGGAAGGGGAATTTCTTGCACCTTCATCTCTGTTGCCTTGGAAATGTCATTAGGATATCTTGTCTCTAGTCTATCGTGCCAGTAAAAGCCCTTTGACTTTGCAAGGGATTTATGTGACTCTCTTTTCATTAATGCTTTAACGGGAGTTGTGTACCAAAACAACTGGACATCAACTGGAGAGTAATGTCCTTCACTATATGCTGTCCAAGCCTTTTGATGCTTGGGGAGGTGTTGGCAGCTCACCAGGAACTTTGGGCTACAACCTATTTGCATATAACCAGTTTTTAAAAATAAAAAGTGCTAATATAGGCACCCTTAATGCTTGCCTAAACTTGTTTTCTGTGAGACGCCGTGCGAAACTGCTTGTGTGTGTTCTCATCCCCCTGATCTCACCGTTGCTCAAAGTGGGGTTGCTGGCACGACATGCCCCTTCAGGACTGGGACTTTGGTATAAAATTACTGGAGTCTGAGTTTCCTCATTTAAAATTCATTGCTTCTGCAAACTCTTTCTAAACTCACGTGCCAGCTGCAAGGGATGGGAAGCTACGTTTCAAGTTAAAACAGAAGCAGGGTGCAGAGGGAAAAAAAAACAAAACCTTCTCCTGAAGAATCCCTGTCTTTTTCAGATATTACCTGGCTGAGACAAGTGATCGTCTCTTCTTAGTAGGTTTCTATTGTGTTACATCCTTATTGTGGTGGATTTTTTCCTGTGTGGGCCATCTTTCAGGAACAGGACACTTCTGCGACTGACCCTGGCCAGTGGACCTTGGCAGATTGCACCTTCTCTGTACCCCATGTGTTTAATTGGAAGCTGACCTGGACTCTGCTGCACTGCAGGTACCACTTGCGGTTGTTGCCGTGTAGATGAAGTGTTTCTAGACGTCTTCCTGGAAAGTGTGATCATCTTATGGGTCAAGGCAATTATAAGTCATAGTGATCAAAAGACTTTGAAAAATGTAATAGCTTTCATTTGGCTGTGTGTCAGTGAGTAACCCTTCACTTTGAGTTTTTCTGGGTGAGCCCCAAAAGATGGTGTGATGTGCTCCAAGAAGCACGATTAGTGCCGCAGTGTATGTTATCGTGGTGATACCTTTCACAAGTTCTAAAACCCAAGCAATTTTATTCAAAATATTCCTTTCAATATGATACCAACCACAGATAAAACCGCCGGAAAGGCACCGGTGACACTCTTGGTGCTGATTGATCTCTCTTTCCAAGGAATGGGTTGGGGATGTTCAGCCGGCTGAGGAAGAGGATGGGCAGAAGGTTGGTCAGGGTGTTATGAATTCTGATCCCTCTTAATAGCGTTGTTGGAGGACTTCTCTCAGCCAAACAAAGCATGAACCTAAAGGGAAAGTTTTGATTTTCCTTTTAATCCTAGGTCTTTTTATTTCATCTTAGTAAAGAGAATTTTTATCTATAATAGCAAGTGGAAGAACTGGAGGTGGAAATGGAACTTCCTCTTAAATAACGCATGCTGCTTTGCCTCCTGTAACATTAAATTTCATTTTCTGTCATATGGAAGTAGCAAAAAGTGGATGATTGGAATGTAAGTATATGTTTGCACTTCCACATTTGTACAAACAGGATGACTTAAGAGTAGAATACTTACCCTTTGGTTTTTGTTGTCTCCCATTGAGGGGTTGTGTTACCTGAAATTTGGAGTTAATTTGGGTGGTGGCTGAGTTGCTTTCATTGCAATCATTTGAAATTCTCCACTGTTCTATGTTTCCTTAGTTATCCCTCTGATTTATTAGACTCTGTGGCAGAGAAGGTAGTCAGGAAGCATACACTAGTCATTGAGATTAGAGACTTCATTTATTTTCTTGAATGTTTGGATAAATTTTTATCATTCTATTTGTTAACCGAAAGCGTTCCCAGGCTCTGAAGCATGCTTGGGTGTATGGGCGTGTGGAGGCAGAAGCAAAGTTGCTGTTTTGTCAGAGATGAATCTAAATTTTGCACAGCTTTGTCCTCTTTGGAACCAAGAGCCCATTGGAGCTCTAAGATGGAATGGAGTGCACCTCTGCTTTTTGCTAACACAGGGTGGTCTGGAGACTTGAGATGCCAGCGTGGATTCACTTTCACCAACCTAGGTGCTACAGGACCCTGCTTTGGAGAGGAAAGAGATTAGGCTGTGGCTTCAAATTCTGTGGGTGGGTTGGCCTCTTGCTGTGACCCGACAGCAAAACCCATGGGATTTTTGTCCACGTTGTCTTTGACATCTTACCAGTAAAACACAAAGCCCAGTAACAAATGCAGTGTCCTAGGATCAAGTATCGCTGTAAGCAGTTGGCATTTGCTTGCTTAATTTCCTAGTAAAGACGCTGGGAGATAAACATTAGACTTTGGTTCACACATTGAATTGATCTGAAGTTGTAACAATTTCAAGGGTCCAGATGGCTGGTTTGATGGGTCTTATTTATTTTTCCACACTGTAAGTCTAATTAAACTAACTGTGATCCTGACGTGGACAAATTGTGTGCAGATATTATGCGATACTTAAGGCTTCTTATCAGGTGACCAACAAATAGTGAAAATAAAATGTCATATTAATTTATTTCAATCTCTTGTGATACCTAGCTGCCAGTTAAGCAGCATTATGTAGATACGCTGCCTGCCTGCTGTCCTGTGTTAGGAGAGAAATGGGATGCTTCTCTCTGTCCTTGCTTAGTTGTCAAGTGTTTTGTCTTTAATACCTGGATATTGGGAGCATCTTTGTGAACAACGAGCAAAGCTAATGATAATTATTAGCAAAGTTTTGTGCAGAAATGTGTGGGTTTTTTTTTTTCTGCCATAAAAGAGAGTGCTGTTCCCCGTGACCTCATAATTGGGTGCTGTGCTACCACATCAAACTGCAGGGGGTTTAGGTGTCTCACTTTTAAAAATTATCTGCTGCTCTGGGCTATTTGTGTGCATATACCATCTACGTGAAAGACCCTGTCGCTTTAAAACTCTTAATTAAAACCCTAAGTTAGATTTGTGCTCCAACTAGGTGTTGGTTTTTTGCTGTTGCTTTTTTTAAGTTCAGAAGAAGTAGTAAGGCTTTACACAGTCTTGTTCTGTGTGTAACACTTTATGGTCTCGTAGAGGCGCGTTGCTGACGGGAAGGGGAAGGCATCGACTGTCCCTGCATGTTGAAATGGGCATGTGAAGCGTTTCAAAGTCTTTTGACTTCTTCTAAACTTTGCTACAAGTTTAGAAACTTCTGGAGGTTGGTAAGGCACTTGATATCAACCTAAGTCTTGTATTCATTAGGTTGTAATTATTACAACTGTAGTAAATATGGAATTTGATCAGTGCTGAAATGGACATCATAGCATTTAATGTTTAATGAAGACTAGCACGTTAATAAATCAACACATCAGATGTCAAAGATACTGGAAACAAAAATTAACAGACTTGACATGATGAAAATAGGCAAATTTTTCTGACGTAAAATGGAGAGGCTGACGAGCTGTCAGTTTTCAATAACGGATCTGGACTCATTTTTAAAAATGCTAGAAGTCTGTTTTACCTGATTCTTGTGTTTTAAACATGCCAATATGCCTAACTGTTGCAGTGGAGGAGGGAGATATTTGGTTTATTGAACCTGGAACACAGAGGTTTTCTGTGAGATTGGCCTTGAGGTTCTCCACATCACATTTTAAATACATTGCCCTCACTGTTTTTGTTGCTGAAAGGCACGAGTTTTCTCATCTTAAGAAATTTGGACCAAAATTGTAAAAGCATTTAAAAAAACAACCAAACAACATAAAAACCAAACAAAAAGACCCTACTGGTTAAAGCTGTTTCCTGAATCACGTTTCTCCAAAGGGCCTCTTGAAGTGATCTTTAGTACATCAACTGATGATGAGGCTGTAGTGGTGTTTTAAACTTCCCGTCCTTTATTGTAAATGCCAAATGCCTTTATTGGTGTCTGAATCCAATTACTTCTGTTGTCAATGTTTGCATCTGTATCTGGATGAAGAATGTGAAGAATCAGTCTAGCCCTTCATGCCGGGCAATGGGAGAAATGCGGGAAGAACAGCTTTATTTTCCATGTCATAGCTCTTACCTGTGCAAAGCAAACTCTGGCATTGTGTCTACCTTGGTGCCACCTCAGCCCACAGAGGAAAGTGTCTACAAAGGTGCAGGTTAAAGTTTGGGTTGCATCAAACAGTTAAAAATCTAAATTAAAATAAGGTTGTCTTCCTATGCAGCGAATCAACAGGAGTGAGTTAGATAGAGATAGAGGCGCTGTACCGTGGCAGTAGGACTGATGCGAAAAAGGTTGATCTCTTAATAAAGATACAGAAAACTGGTTGAGTGAGTTGGGTAAAACTGGGCCGTGCTCCCGTGTGCCATCGTGGTCAATGTACAACAGGGAAAGATAAGGATAGCGCGTACAGGACAAAAGAAAGGGAGAAATTGTTAAATATTGACAAATGAGGTATAGTTTTGGATAAAGGGAAGAAACCGAGGATGTTTGTTTTCCAACCTCTAATCAATTAATATTTAACCAGTGGTCATGGAGGACTCATCTCTATTATCTGTCCCTTGTGAATGCAATTTTAAGACGAAAGAAAAATTGAGCGATCAGCATAACTGAGGAATTATCTGGGAAATAAAAAAAAAAAAGGAAAACATTCCTGGCAGGCTAGGAACTTGAACGGGCTCATCATGGGATCCAGCAGGCACCAGGGCCGGCGTGAGGAGAAATCCCCCAGGTTGCGGAGCGAGGTCACGTCGAGGCCAGCTGAGTTCAGCTTGGCCAGTTGTGGAGCCACAGCCTCACGCCATTGAGTAACACCGGAGCATCCAGGCTCACGGCTGCGGTTGCTACGTCACTCTCCATAAATCCATTGCAGAGATCTCCATCTGGAAACATCTGGCACCCTGCTGGTTCAAACTGGCTCTCCAGTCTAGGTACTTCAGAACTAAGGAGATACTTTTTCTTGGCGGTTTTCATTAGGTTTTTCACTGAACTTTTTCACTGAATTTTTAGAGTTGGAAGGGACCATAGAGATCATCTAGTCCAACTCCCCTGCTGAAGCAGGATTGCCCAGAGCTAGAGCATGTTACTCGGGATGGCATCCAGGTGGGTCTTGAAAATCTCCAAAGAAGGGACTCCACGACCTCCCTGGGCAGCCTGTTCCAGGGCTCTGCCACCCTCACTGGGAAGAAGTTTTTTCTCATATTTGAGTGGAACCTCCTATGTTCCAACTTATGCCCATTACCCCTCGTCCTCTCACTGGCAACCGCTGAAAAGATTCTGGCTCCCTCCTCCTTCAACCCACCCTTTAGGTACTTATAGGCGTTGATAAGGTCTCCCCTCAGCCTTCTCTTCTCCAGACTAAAGAGTCCCAGCTCTCTCAGCCTTTCTTCATCAGGGAGATGCTCCAAACCTTGAATCATCTTTGTTGCCCTTCGCTGGACTCTTTCCAGTAGCTCCTTGTCCCTCTTGAACTGGGGAGCCCAGAACTGGATGCAGTATTCCAGTTGTGGCCTTACCAGTGCAGAGTAGAGGGGGAGAATGACTTCCCTCGACCTACTGGCCACACTCTTCCCTATGCAGCCCAGGATTCCGTTGGCCCTCCTGGCCACAAGAGCACACTGCTTACTCGTTGTCATTTTGCTGTCTACCAGGACCCGCAGATCTTTCTCTTCAGAACTTGTCTCCAGCAGATCCACGCCTAACCTGTATTGGTGCCTGACCTTCTTCCCCAGGTGCAGGACCCTACACTTTTCCTTGTTGAGCCTCATGAGGGTCTTCCTTGCCCAGCTCTCCAGCCTGTCCAGGTTCTGGACTTGATGCGGAGAAGTTAACCTGCACAAAAGTTATTGAGGCACTTGAGTTTCCCCAGGAAGTGTCCCAGCTGGAATTGCCTCTCTGCTGCGCTGACCGGCTTGCCCCCAGGAAGCATGGAGTGGGGCAGGAGGGTGGCCGTGGGGTGGCTGGTGGGTGGCCTTGCGGTGCCAGGAGCGGAGGTCCAGCTGCCTCAGCTGGACTGGCACCTCTCTGGCTTTCTACACAAATATTTGGTATTCCGCTCTGCAATTCCCTGTTTGGTTTAGTGATTATTTTTTTTTTCCAAAAGCAAGGGGTGAACAGAACAGGCTGAACTAACGATTCGGGGCTTTTTTTTTCCCCTAAAAGCAGCAGAATTGATCTTTTCTTTGGAAAGCAGCCATCAGGGGGAACTGAGGTTGCAAAAGATAAAAGGTGCTGAGACTGTTCACAAACTTGTTGTTTACAAACTGTTTTGATGCTGACTATTTTGATGCTTTTGATTTTTCCCTCTTCTCTTATCATCTTAACTCAAGTGGCTTGCTTAACAGGAAAACAAAATGTGTACTACTTAAGATTTTTGACCTTACTGAAGTTTTTCTGAGATCTACCACTGACTATACTGTGCTCAACTACCTCTAATTTATTACCCAGATTGCTAGGCTTATTCTTCTTGCTTATCAAAATAAGGTACAGTGAAATTGAGATAAGAGCATATTATTGTGTAGTTCAAGCCCTGAATATCAAAAAATAAAATGAAAGCCACAGAAATCTCTGTATCTCCTCTGTCGTTTCCCCAGATTCTAGTCTGTACTACCATGCCTTAAATGACTCTTGCAGTCTGTGGGGGTTCCTGTCTCTGACTGAAGTCTCTGTGCATGTAAGAACAAAATAAACGTGGCCTCTTCTCAAGTTCTTTTCTCCCCCTGTGGCCCACCACACTGGTTACTTCTCCCTTGAAATATTTCCTTTGTGAAATGGAGCCACAAATGCCCACTTGCATGAAATAGAAGGGATTTGGGTTGATGGCATTCGGTTTAAAAAAAAAAGTAAAAAGAGATCTTTCTAGTATGTGACTTCTCAGAAGCGGAGGCATTGCTCAGGCGTGAGATGGTGGAGGGGGCTAGACTAACGGATAATGGGCTAAATGAAGTGTGTCATGGTAAACTTAATGTTTTTGTTGTGTAAGACTAGTTATTGGGTTGTTTCTTGGAATTAAAGGCAAGTTGTATGTTTTATTGTTAGTACTCATTTTATATTAGGTGTAGGTGGAACCAATGTCTCAGTAGTATTGGGGAGAGGAGGAGGAGGAATTGACTTTAGCCCAATATTTACCAGTGCCCATAAGGGTGTTATTCTATCTCGATATTCAGCTTAATAACACCCTCCGCATTAATAGATGCTCTCCAGGTGCGCTGGGACTGTTCCTGGGAAGCTGCTGAGGAGCAGATAGGTTGCCATCTCCTCGAGCACAGATAGCTGTGTGCCTTGGGCCATGCTGTGGTGGAGCAAGCACAGCCAGAAAAGCCAAAGTAGGATGGGGTGGGATGCAATGGAAAAAGGGGCTGGGTTCCTTCTGGAGCACAAGGGAAAGAATCTGTGCCAGACTCCGAGCTGTAATATGCCTTCACGTCCTGGTGTCGGCTAATCTCAAAGTATGTTTCCACTCCCTCTGTGTAATGGTAAAACAAGGTAATGTCTCCAGTCCTAACCTCACCACACCATCTACTCTATTGTCTGTTTAAAACTCTGTCAGTGTAATTTAAGGGAGGGGCAAGAGTTCTGCTGGTGAGAACTTCAGTGCTATTTCATTAAATGTTGGTATTTTGCTCAGAGCTATTGCTATCCCACTTTACATTCTCAGCTGTGGGACATTTTCTCCTGAAATTAAGCCAGGATGTGCTCACTCGCGTGGAGTTGTGTGCAAATGCCTTTTTTTCCCTTGAGTCTCAGTTATCAAAGTTTGGAATCTGCTGTACCTAACTTTTATCTAATTTTGTTCATTTAGCACACTAGACTTGTTCCAGCCAAAATGTTGGTCATGAAACACAGGGATAAGAAAATTTAAAGCTTGAAAGAAAATGTTTTAATTCTTCCACAGGAAATGTAATAAATGGCCTTAAAATAGTGCCTTATCTCATGTTTATAATAAACTTCAACTCTTGTCTGTCTATTTTTTTTTCCTTACAAAAGGGATAAACATTCTTTGAATCCATAAGGATCAGAGAGCTGGAAGACTCATGTGTGTTCTCCTTCCTTTCTATGTTTTTCTTCACAGTGACATTTTTAGATCTTGCCTACCTGAAGAGCCTTATCCTTAAAATAATACTTTGCATCAGGATGTGTAGTGGTAGAAGAGCAGCTGTTCCCTGGAACTACAGGAAGCTCCATGGGGACACTCAAAGCCAGGGCTGCTGCTGCTGGAGAAGCCAGGTCCTCTTCTCCTGGGCTGCTCCCTCACAGGTGCTGGTGCAGGTATTGTTTTGCTGATGTTTTGGATCAAAACAGATCCTTTCTTATCTGATTAGGTTCATGGGTGGGTTTTGGTGGTTTTGTTTTCTTTTTTTGGCTTTGGTTTCAACAGTGAGCCTTTGAAGCAAGATTTGGGATTTCTGGTGATGTCATTCTGCTTAATAAAAAGGCAAAGAAGTTAAGTAGCTGGTTTTGGCTTTCATAAATATTTACCACGAAGTAGAAATGGACTTTTGCACATTAGCAAGCAGTAAGACAAGTGACAATGCCAACTATATTCTTTTTTTCCTTATTCTTCTTTAACTATATGTCCCGTGCCACCTATGAAGCAAAAGCCAGACTCAATTAACAGTGGGCCCTAACGTTCAAAATGGCCTCAAGTTACACTGTTTCACCATAGCAGCTTTTGATTCAGAGACAAGATAGGAAGATCTCCTCAGTATTCTTGTCCTTGGAAGGACACCCTTGTGTCTTCATGAGAAAGACCTCACAGTAGGATGTTTCCATCAAAAATTGCAAGCTTTTTAAAGGCGCATTTGTTGCCTGAATGTAAGGGTTAACAAATTGTAAAATGTACGGTTTAGTTCAAGGGGGTGCCTTACATTTCCATTCTCATCTGAAGTGACAGTGTAAAAATACTGAGGTGATCTCTTTTGTCCAGGAAGGCGTACTGTCCAAAACTAAAAAGGGAGAAAGAGTGGTTAGATTGATTCTAACGTAGAAGACAGTTAGTTGCTTTAGCCCCATAGAGCTCTGCTCTTCAGAGGTGTCATGGAGGATTTTGGCATGGTATTAAATATACTTGCCCTCGGGGATACTCTTCTTATGTACTTAATCCTGCACTCTAAAGGTGGTGCTGTAGCTAATAGATTTTTATTTTTTTTTTTAAACCTATATGGAGGGATTTGTGCTTAACTCTTGTGCCTCCTGCTTTGGGATAATAACCATAGGTTTGTGTTAGAAAGCTGTTCTGTACTGAGAAATGTGTTCCTCCAGTGAAATAACTTACAGATCTTTGACATATCTCTGGCTAATGTTCTTATTTTGGGATGTTGGCATCGTAGGAGTGTCTGTGTATGTGTATATATATGCATGCGTATATATACACATGTGTGTATATATATATATGCACGTGTATATATTTGTGCATATTTTTAATGTTTGTGGTAGGTTAGATAAAACACTGCAGGATGCAGAGAAGCAGAATATCTTCCATGCACTAGGGCAGATGGACCAAGAATCCATAGCTTGTCTAGTTTTGGCTGTTTAGGTATTAGAAGTAAACCTTGTTGCTAGTTAAATATGTCCCTTCCTTGTAGAAGGATATTTTTAAAAGACTCGTGTACAAGCTTACTTTATTTTCTAGAGTAATCAGGGATATTTAGATCCTTTGGTTTTGGGATGCTTGGTTTTAATAATGTCTTTAAACAGTCCTAAAATAAACGTCCCTTTCCACAAGCTGCCACCCTTTGTGGTATCCTAGTGGCGAAAGTATCTCCAACGTCTTGAGCTTTGGCTCAATGTGTGCTGTAAGAGCAGATGTGAAGCTTGAAGGGGTCTGTGCTGCTGGTCATCACACCAGTAGCATGGCTGGTAGGACAGGGCTGCCACAGGGGGCTGTTGCAGAAGGCAGACCTAGCTGCCCTAGCCCGCATTCCTGTTAGAGTAGGTCCCACACTGTCCCCCTCCATCCATCCATCCATCCATCCATCCATCCATCCATCCTTCCTCCCACTGCTCCTGTCCTGGTGGACCTGCAGTGAACTGATGCAATGAGAGCAGATGGGTTTGCCCCTGGGCTGGGGAGTTGGGTTGGCTCATGGAGGGGGTCTAACCAGTACCGATGAGGATGGGACCACCTAGTGAGGAGTACAGGGGTGGTGTGAGGAAAGAGGACACTTACTGTTGGTGGCCGTGGGCTGTTGGACTGGCTCAGCTGGTGTTTTTACTGGCAAGTAAAAATAACTAGAGGTGACTGTACACTCAAACACATGAAGGGGACTCCTGTGATCTCCTTTGCTGTCTGCTTCTGGGAACAGTGAGGTCAAATAAGGCTATTTTAAGAGCATCTTAAGCCACTGCAGCCTTTTATTCAGTGACTGTCTGTCCCTTTTCAGTGAATGCTAAAACCGTGGTCACAAATCTGACTCTCCACTGTCCCCTGCTTCAAATGCAAATGAAAAGTCATTGCATAGTTGTTTTCTGATGTCTTTGAAACAAAGCTGTTTCTGCGAAGTGGATACAACATGTCTGTTTTCTGAGCAGCAGTCCAGTGCACGGCTGAACTGCTAATCGATCCCTGTGCAGAAGAGGATGCCTGGAATACAGTTCAGAACTGTTCTAGATTCATCATCTCTTAATAGAGGGATCAGACTGATGCATTAGTTTTGCTTCTTGGCTACATCTAGCAAACTAGCACCTCATGGAGGATTTGGAAAAGTAAAATAAGGAAACATGCTGCCTTTTTTTTCTTCTTCTTAAATGAGCATTTGATTCCTATCAAAATGACATTTGTTGCCTTGAAATTGTATATCCCTGTTGTATTAAAGTGAAGCAATCACTGAAGAACCGCAGGTTTAAAGGGTATTTGCTCTGAAAGCTTGCAGAAGGCAACATTTCTCTGGCCTGTGCTAGCAGAGTGCTTGGCTTGGGCTCTACCTGTAGGATTAGCACCATGGGGATTGTTGTTCACTTTTTATTAGCAGGTTGTACATAGGGTTCGTGCAGTCGGTTTGCCTGTGCTAGTGGATGGGACAACATTAGAATGACATTGAACACAACTGGAAAGCTCTGAATGCAACAGCTGATGGAGAAAGATTGGTGTCCTCTCTAAGGCAAAGTGAGACAGTCTGGTTCCCTAGGGTCAAGTTATGCAATGTAGCTTGAGCTGATGGAAAGCTCCCTCCTGGCCAAAGAAGGAGAATACACCCCCTCACATTCCTCCTCTGTGTGCCGTTCCCCCTCCATTCATCCTCATCGAACCTGACACTGATCTGACCCTGTGTAAAACTGATTTGTCTTGCTGACCTGGCGTTAAACTATTTGTGCCAGGTTAATTTTCTGCTGTCAATAAGCTGATTTGATTTACTGCTCTGTGATACAAGTGCCAGGGTTGGTACAAGAGAGGAGGTAGGAACAGGGCCGCTCCTTTCCAGTAACGATGAACCATTAGGAGCGAGCTGATACGACTTCATGCCAAGGCTTCGTTCCCATGGCACTTCAGTGAGTGTTGCTGCTTGATTACCCAGTCCCTTCCCACCTTTCCTTTATGCAGGCTACAGCACTTGCTGGATGATCACAGAATCACAGGATCTTCCCGGTTGGAAGGGACCTTAAAGATCGTCTTGTCCGACCCTCAACCTAATTTTGACAACAAATGAAAAGCAACACCATCACTAAACCGTATCTCCCAGCACCACATCTTTTGAACACCTCCAGGGATGGTGCCTCAACCCCCTCCCTGGGCAGCCCATTCCAATGGCTGATCACCCTTGCGGTGAAAAAATTCTTCCTAATATCCAGCCTGACCCTCCCCTGGCGTCACTTGAGGCCATTTCCTCTAGTCCTGTCACCTGGGACTTGGGAGAAGAGACCGACCCCCACCTCTCTACACCCTCCTTTCAGGGAGTTGTAGAGATGATGTGCTGAAACACGTCGACACCTAAGCTGCCGTGAAACCACAGTCTCCACGTGTAATAAAATTGCTTTACCTGTTTTACTCTTGGTGAAACTCAGGTTTTGTGGAGGGGTTTAACTCGCTGCTGGCTAACACATACTGGCATCGTGTGGCACAGGTGTATCACCCTTTGTCTGCCCCCGGATCCTTCTCACAACTCCAGGGGTCATCTGTCCCCTTGGATGAAGTCATGCCTTCCTCGTCTGATTGCAGCATTTACTGGGTAAAATTGGTGTAATAGTTAGAGTACTTTTGCCATTTATGTTGTCAGTCACACGTATATTGACCGTTTCAGCTGAACTGTTTGATTTTTCTGTTCCAGCAAACTGCAGTAAGAAATTTGGACCCAACAATAAGTCTCTAGTGGAATAAAATTACATAAATTTTTTTTGGCCATGACTGCAATTGTTCTGGATATCAAAGACTCCTACTAATTCTTTTTTGTTTTTAAAGTCATTGAATAGCCTGTTCATTCTTGGCCGTTTTCTTCTATTCCTCCTCCTCTCCAGTGGGTTGCACAACTTGACATTAAAATCAATAATTCCTCATTGATAATTGCTCTCAGGCTATGACATCAGGATTTTCTGGAAATATAAATTCATAGTGCTGATAGCAGGCTGTATGATTTCATTCTGGAAACTGGCCAGGACAGTTGGGCTCCCTGATGTACAGGATGCAAGGGAGGAGATGATACAACACTAGTGTGCGTGTGTGCCTGACACATTCAGTCTGCGCCTTGCATTTTGTTTTCGAGGGAATGCCGTGCTACAGAGGACATCTTTGATTCGAGTGTGGTCTGATAAAACCAGAGCATCTCCTCGCTATTAAGGGTTTGAATGTTTTATTGTTCAGATTCACCATTCCTGTTTTCTGCCTTTGCGTTATTTATTTTTGCCTGACAGAGAGAATTAATCGCTGCTTAAAAATATCGCTGTGGGGATTAGTCTGCCGTAGGCATTCTACTTCTTGCCTTTCCTCAATTCCTGACGGTCCAATATGTGGGATTTGGAGGCCTGGTGCAGACCTGCGTTGAGGCAGCACTCTGCTCTGAAGCAGATGTGTTCGAAAGGATTATCAGGAACATTCTTCGTTTGCACGTGGGCGGAGTGGGCTCAGCGTGTAAGTGAGAGAGACCACGGCAGGCGGCTCCAGAAGTTAGGAATTGCAATTAGATGCTGGAACAGTCAACCACAGGATGCTGACGGGGCCAAGAATTTAATAAGGTTCAAAAAGGAGTTGGATGTTTGCTTAGGGGTTAGGAATAGAGGGAGTTGTCAGAATAAATGATTACCAAACGGCTTGGAGGGAGTATCAAACCTTATGTTTTTGAGCCTGTGCTGGTTTCTAGGTATCAGGCTAGATTACCCGGCTTCTGCTGGTTCTGGGCTCTTAGTATTGCAGAGGAGATGCAGGACTAGTCGGATCACTACTTAGTGGTCCACTTTGGCAGTTCTGTGTTCAGAAAACTATCCCCAAGGTTTTTTGGATACTGGGAACATCACGTCTGTAGGTTTGGCTTGCAATGTGGTGTCCTCTCAGTTTCAAACATTTTATCGGCGGGCTGCTTGTGGTAAGGGAAGATGCTTGGACCCCCAGCAGTAGTACCATTCCTGTGTGAGCTCCCAAGGTGCCTTGGTGAGGATAAGTGTACTTTAGGGGCTAACTTTTAGGCAATACAAGGCGGTGTCAGGGAGAATCCAACCAAACCAGTGAGGCAGAATCATTCTTGGCTAATAAAGCAATATGAAGTACATTCCTGAGCTCGGGCTGTACACCACCTCGGAGCTAAGCCTGAATCCTTCGCAAGGGACTTTGTAGCTGTGCCTGCTCGTTCCAACGTTGACTTGTACCTCTTCACAAAGCTCTTTATTTCCAAACGAGTTTGCCTGGCGTGTGCATTGTGCACACCTCAGGCACTGAAGTGGTCCTTGGGGAGTGGCATGAGCACAGCAGGTTTCATCTCCTGACGTTCCAGCTGGCTCACCAAATTCAGTTTGAGCTTAAAGCTGGTTGAAGGCAGTCTTTTTTCCCTACTCCCTTGTGTTATCCCTGCCTCTCATGCAGCCAGACGGGGAGCAGAGCCAACTGAAAGCTTAACCCTACCCTCTCTAAAAATAACACTGGTTTTCCCCAGTCTCAGTTCCCTCAAGTAGCTTTCCGCCTCTCTGTAAAAGCACCAGTGACAATGTAAAGGAGAGGTCAATATAACGTGGGCAGTTGTTTATGGGGGTGTAGGACAGCATATTTGACACAAATTGGCTTACCCTGTATGCTGAGATACTGTATTTCTTCCGGCAATCCTAATATTAGATGCAAAGCAGAAAAGGGGTTTTATCCCCTTTTTGTTTTGTTTTGTGTGTTGTTTTTTGGTTGGTTGGTTGGTTAGGTTTTTTTTTTAAGAAAAAAGAAACTTTCAGTCTTTGAGCTTAGGCTTTCATGAACTGTCTTAATCTGCGAAGAGGTTAGTTATTTATTTGGCTGTCAGTTTTAAGAGAAAAGAAAATTGGTAAAAATGCCATCTGAACTCTAAAGTTATTGTCCTGATTTGAGATTAATTCCAATGCTCTTGGATAAAAATGAAAAGGAGAGAATTTTCATCCTCTTCTGTGTTTGCTGGAAAAACTTGTTGCAATCAAGGGCAGTGATATTGTCAAGGAATGCTTATTAATACTCCCCTTCTCTAGCAGCAGCATGACTTCTTGATAGTTAAATGTTACAGTTTTACACTATGCTTCTACCAGTTAAAAAAAAAATTCTCTCAAAAAGGACAATAGGATGGAAAGAAACTTCCAGGATTTTAGTATATACAGCACCACGCATGAATGAAACCTTGCAGCATATGGTCTGATGACTTGTTGAGGAGTTGGCATTTGTCTGTAGGGAATGTCACCAGATTTTTCTTTTAATCGTTTGGGTGGCAAGAGTGAAAGACAATGTAACCTTCAATAAAGCATGGTAAATACCAGGAAAATTAAGGGTTTATTTGTATTGTGATTTTTGTGCTTCAGCTGTAGTTAAGAAGTCATTAGCCTCTTCAGAGCAAGGGTTTTTCTGCCCTGTGGTTTCCTGTGTTTTGAACCTGTCTAGGCAGTGGTTGGGTGAAGGTGGGATGCACACTGCTTGCTGTCCTACAGGTTCTCTGCTGAGGTCACCCCTCTCTCTAACGGGAAAGCCAGAGGAGGCACTCTGCTGCAAACCTAACTCCTAAACCCATATTCCACCTGACCAAGCCAGGACGGGTTGGTTAAAGCATGCAGAGAGATGATGGGGCAACTATTGCAAAACATACAAAGACTTCCTTTCTTTTTTTTTCCAAATCATACTGAGACGTCGCAGGTATTCTGGTCTCAAAACCAGTGGAGCCTGCAAAACATGTTTTATGCTATTGGCCTGGTGGAGTGTATTCTTCAAGAAGGACCAGAGAGGGGCTTCAGGCCCTTTGGCTGGAGGGCAAAGCTGCACCTGTTAAAAAGACAAGCTCTGCGTGATTGAAGCCGGTGGGTGCTGGTGGCAGGAGATGCACGAGGAGGGGGTTAATAACGAGCTCCTGTGTACTACAATTCCGGATGGTAGTCATGCATGGGTTTTAAGAACTTAAGTAGGGATCGCAGGAATTGTTAAGTTGAAACACCTGTGTTTACCTTGGTTATCTCGAAGAAAAGACTTGACATGGGTTGAAGTGTTCTGCTTGAATGGAACCTGTCTTTATCAGCCGCAAGCACTGAAGAGTTGCGTGCCACCCACAAACAATTGCCACTTAGGAATTTTACTTGTTATGCGAAAAAATTAAAAGGCAGATGAAGAAGTATGTGAAGATTGTATGTTTCCAAGCTCTCTGCAGCCAAGATGTCAAGAAGTACAGGGGATAGTCCTGTAACTTTTCTAATGCTGTGAAAAAATAAAAAGCCCTGAAGGCTGTGAAACTTGCAGTGCAGTTGTGGAAGTAGCTCTGAGCCCAAACACGTGGGGTGGGTGCGTGCGCACGTTTGCACGTACAACGGCAATTACAATAGCCTAAAATTCGTATCCTGACCGCAATGATGTTGCTCCGTTTTTCAGCGACTGAGAAAGGAATTTGGCCCAATGAATGAGTTTGAAAGGCTGTCAGTTGGCCCGAGTGATCCAGAAGCATTCCTGCATGTTATAAGAAACATGTGCATTTTATGTTCGCGGGCGGTGATTGCCATATAGCAGAATGCAGAGTACTGCTTGCTTCTGCTGCTGCTTCTCCAACTCAGACTAGACTTGACTAGTTTATATGAACCAAGTGGGATTAAGGAGACATAGTGTAAACCCTGAGAGCTTGGGAGTAACTTAAAAGTCCTGTTCCAGTAGCAATTCTTTGTAGCTTTCTGTTGAAAGGATAGGGGTAAGAGCCTACTCCAAAGGGGTAATGTGTGAAATAGTTTTATAATGTTCTTTAAGAGTAGTAGGGATTACATGAGTAGGGTTTACGATACATTGGTGCCCTTATAAAGCTTTTTTTCTTTGCCTGTTGCTCAGAATCGCTGAGGGTGGCAGGCGCCTTTGGAGACAGCCTGGTCCAATTCCCCAGCTCAAAGCGGGGGCAGCCAGAGGGGGTTGCTCAGGACCCTGTCTGGTTGTGTTTTGAGTATCTCCGAGGATGGAGACTCCACAGTGTCTCTGGTAACCTGTTACAGTGATCACCTTCACGGTAAAAAAACCAAACTAAACCAAAAAAAGCGTATATTTATATGGAATTGTCAGTATGTCAATTGGTGTCCTTTAACTGCATACCCCTAGAGAGGAGCCTGGCTCCCAGCTTCTTTACTCCCCTCCACTGAGTGGTCTTGGCTCACTCGACCTTTCCTTGTATGACAGATCTCTAGTCTCTTAATCATCTCTGTGGACTTGTGCTTCACTGGACTTGTGCTTTTACATCCACGTCTCTCATACTGGGAAGCCCAGCACAGGACACAGTACTGCTGAGGTGGCTCCCCCTGCTCTGAGCAGAAGGGAAGGATCAATCACCTCCCTCCATCTGCTGCAACTCTTCCCACTGCAGGCTGGGGTCTGTTGGCTGTCTTTGCTACAGAGGCATGCTGCTGGCTCATGTTCAACTTGTCTACCAGGACCCCCGACTCCTCTGCGAAGCTGCTTTCCAGCCAGTTGGCCCCAACGTGTGCTGGTACTTGGGGTGATTCCTCTCCGGGTGCAGAACTCTTGTATTTTTTGTTGCTGAGCTTCATGAGATTCCCATCAGCACACTTCTCCAGCCTGTCAAGGTGACTCTGAATGGCAACACAACCCTCTGGTGCTACCAGCTGTTCCTCCTGGTTTTGTGTAATCTGAAAGTTTGCTGAGGCTGCACTCTGTCCCATCGTGTAGGTCATTAATGAACGTGTTAAACAGTATTGGCCCCAGTATCACTTTCTGGAGTAACACCACTAGTGACTGTCCTCCAGCTGGACTTCACCACTTATCACAATCCTTTGGGCCTGGCAGCTCAGCCAGTTTTCAATCTACTTCACTTTCTGCTCATCCAGCCTATTTAGAAGTTGTATGAGGTTAAAATCTGTGTCAGTAAACAGAGACACATCAAACCGTTCCTAGTTCAAAAACCCAGATAAATATTACTGGAAATAAGAGATTAAAAATAAATAGTAATGGAAAAACAGACAGAGAAGGCTGCAAAAGAACAGGGAGAAGAAAGGAGGTGCATAAGTACAGTTTTGGGTGGAAGAGTTTTGCTAATTAGTTTTTCCTTTGTCTTAAGAGACTTTGGAAGTGTGGACTGATATTTCTTTTTTTTTTTTTTTTTTTAACTTTTTGGGGGGTTTTGTTTGAGAAAAGTAAGTCAAAATGATAGGAAGGAAAAGTTGACAATCTTGTTTGGGGATCTCAAAAAACCTGAGCCTTGCCATGGCTCAGTTTCACAAGGACACCTGGCTGAAATCAATGTGCTGGATTCAAACCCCTCTTGTCCCCACAGGAGAACAACGGTCCTTTGATTATTGCTGATTTATACAAACTTTTCTCTCTTGAGTATGGGAAATGATCCAGTTACTTAATTATTAGGCATTATGAACCTCAAGGTTATGCATGTTCTGTACAGGTTTATCTCAGCTTGTTCTGTTTAAATTGATACTAATTGGTTTTGTTGAAAGCAAAACTCCTGATAAGATGTCTCGTTATCAGTGTTCCCGCTAAGCTAATTAAACCCCTGAGACAGCATTGCTATATGTTTTTTTCTTTCTGCTATGAAAAAGGTGTTTATTTTGTTCATAAGCGTATGAATTCCTGTATTGCAGCTATCACCTCTCTTGCTACAAAGGGGTTTATCTTGCTGAGGGCCGCTCTGGCAAATTCTGCGGTCAGTCAGTCTGTTGAGACAAAAACAGCCAGAGACTGCCCAGGGAGGTGTTGGTAGGCCAAATGCCACTATAATTGGATGGTTAATTATAGTCAAGGTTGTTTGGGAATTTTTGTCCCTGTTAGTATTTCTGAGACCAAACATCCCATTTCCACATACTGGAAATGCGCATGTGGATATCATAAATTGGGATAGCCTAGAAAAGAACTCAATCCGAAAACGTGCATGGGTGTGAATCCCACCCAGGTTCCCTGTGGAGCCGTGTCCCTGTGTATCAGCCATCAGCTGGTTCCCCTTTAGGACAGAGAAGCAACCAGCGATACGGTAGTATCAAATGAATGTGTTTGGACACCTTAAAACAAAGTCTCCCCTTTCCACCTAAGCCCTGACCACTGAGTTAAGAAATGTTTCAGTGCAAATGCTTGCAATAGATTTGGTACTAAAAATGGGCTTTGTGTATTCTGGAAAAATCACTCTATTTTTTAAGTTGTATTTTAAGGCTGGTGTGCGCTGTTTCTGGTTGTGTAGGCTTTTACGCGTGCTTCCCTGGAATAGGATTACACGTTCAGTTACAGATTTGTAGTGTCGTTTCTGTGTAAATGGTTGGTTCCCCTGGCCGGCTGTTCAGTCACGAGCAGTGACAGGACACCCTTGAGGGCAATGTGTTGCGATAGTCGATGTAGCATCTCGTTAGGCCTTTAAGGTGAGAGAATTTCCATTCATTTAGATGGCTGTCTTATTGGGACACCCTGTCTCTTTTCAGTAAGTAGTACACAGATTAATCTAGTACGTAGATTAATCCACTGCACCTTCCCTTGCAAAATACATATTTGCAGGCTAGCCGATGACTCTATTTTTTAACAACTACTAATATTTTACAGTTTCAAAAGAACTGTTATGTAAAGAAGAAATAAGACCTTCATCTTTCCAAATGTCTTTCTGAAAAATAAGCAACCTTCTCATTGGAAATTGTTTTAAAATATGTCGCATTTGTTGTTTAAAGTCTGTTTGAGAGCCTGTATGTTACTTTCTCGTGATTTGTTTGACAACATATTTCTTGCCTGACCTGGCCTATGGTTGTTGCTTGTAGTCTCCCTACTTGTTTAGGACACTGACACGATCATAAACTTCAATGGGAGCAGTCAAGGCTTTTAGAAAATGAGGCTATGAGTTCAGGAACTATCTTGTTTGTTAACATTTTCTGTCTGAACTGGAAACCAGTCATAGTAAAAGAAGAATGAAAACCAGTTGAGAAACTACACAAGGACAGGGTTTGCTGTTGTATAAGGGGGTTTTGCAGGTTGCTCTGTGGCAATAGGTATTGCCAAGATTCATGAATTCACAGGAACGGCTGGATCCAAGTGATATTAGCTCCACCACTGAGAATTGGAGAGGTTGAAAAGAACAAGGACAGGTTAACCGACCTGCCTGAGTGCTGGATTCGTATACTTTGTTTTAAACCAGGTCATCACCTTTCCTTCTTTCTTCTAGCAGACTCCTCTAAGTGGTGGTGACAGTGAGTAATTTTGTATGTTGGTTTTCCTCAGTACTTCTGATGCTCCAGTACAGTTGGTATGTGTTAGTGGTAACATTTGAAAGTAATTTTTTTTCTTCACTTTCTTTCTGAAGGTAGTTGACCTTCATTCTATCACATATAAGCTAAAAGGACATTGTTTTTATAAGCCGTTCTGAACAGCTTATAAAACCTTTTCGTGACTAGCGCAAGAGGTTATTAGGACTAGTTTCCTAGGAAAAAAGTGTGAGTCTGTAGGTTGGTGCTACCACTACATCTCCTTCCAATTACAGCAGACTTTTCCTTCTGGAAAACTGTACAAATGGATTTTTCTTTCCTCCCTGTTGACCCAACGATGGATGCAGTTGTAGATGCCAGTTGAAGCTTCGGTAGAGTGCTTCCTCTTCAGTGGATTTGTAGATGGGAGCGGTCCCAGGCTAAAAGGTGTCTGTTTTTGTTCTTTATTCACTGCTAGACATTTCAGGGCTCCTGACTTTTTTCTCAACCCCTTTGGTTTTGTCAAAATCTTCTCTCCTCCTTGCTTAAATAGATTGTCCATTGATTCCACGTTGCTGGGACAAACGGTAATGCATTTCATTCCATACTGCCTGCCTGAAGGCACAGCCTAACATACTTCAGATAAATGAGAGCTTGGGTAAAACGCTAGGGGAGTGTGTGAGTGTGTGTGTCCCTCTCTACTCTGCCCTGGTGAGGCCCCATCTGGAGCACTGTGTCCTGTTCTGGGCTCCCCAGTTCCAGAAGGACAGGGAACTGCTGGAGAGGGTACAGCAGAGGGCTACAAAGATGATGAGGGGCGTGGAGCATCTCTCTTATGAGGAGAGGCTGAAGGACTTGGGTCTTTTTAGTCTAGAGAAGAGAAGGCTGAGGGAGGATCTGATCAAAGCCTATAAATACTTAAAGGGTGGGTATCAGGAGGATGGGGCCAGTCTTTTTTCAGTGGTGCCCAGGGACAGGACAAGGGGCAATGGACACAAACTTGGACATAAGAAGTTCCACCTAAACATGAGGAGGAACTTCCTTCCTGTGGGGGTGGCAGAGCCCTGGAAGAGGCTGCCCAGGGAGGTGGTGGAGTCACCATCTCTGGAGACATTCGAAACCCACCTGGACATGTTCCTGTTTAACCTGCTTTGGCAGGGGTTTCGACTAGATGATCTTCAGAGGTCCCTTCAAACCCCATATCATTCTGTGAAAAGAATCACAGAATCTTCTAGGTTGGAAGGGACCTTAAAGATCATCTTGTCCAACCGTCAACCTAATTTTGACCAAAAAAATAAACACCCACACAACAAACAAAAAGCAACACCATCACTAAACCATATCTCCCAGCGCCACATCAACCCGTCTTTTGAACACCTCCAGGGATAGTGCCTCAACCCCCTCCCTGGGCAGCCCATTCCAATGGCTGATCACCCTTGCGGTGAAAAAATTCTTCCTAATATCCAGCCTGAACCTCCCCTGGCGTCACTTGAGGCCATTTCCTCTAGTCCTGTCGCCTGGGACTTGGGAGAAGAGACGGACCCCCACCTCTCTACACCCTCCTTTCAGGGAGTTGGAGAGAGCAATAAGGTCTCCCCTCAGCCTCCTCTTCTCCAGGCTGAATAACCCCAGCTCCCTCAGCCTCTCCTCACAAGACTTGTGCTCCAGACCACTCACCATCTTTGTTGCTCTTCTCTGGACCTGCTCCAGCACCTCAATGTCTTTTTTATGGTAGGGAGCCCAAAACTGGACACAGCCCTCGAGGTGGGGCCTCGCCAGTGCCGAGTACAGGGGGACGATCACCTCCCGAGTCCTACTTGCCGCACTGTTCCTGATACAGGCCAGGATGCTGTTGACCTTCTTGGCCACCTGGGCACACTGCCGGCTCATGTTCAGCCAACAGGCGACCAACACCCCCAGGTCCTTTTCTGCCAGGCAGCTCCAGCCACTCTGCCCCCAGCCTGTAGCGCTGCCTGGGGTTGGTGTGACCCAAGGGCAGGACCCGGCACTTGGCCTTGTTGAACCTCATCCCGTTGGTCTTGGCCCATCCATCCAGCCTGTCCAGATCTCTCTGCAAAGCCTCTCTACCCTCCAGCAGGTCGACACTGCCACCCAGCTCGGTCTCATCTGCGAACTTACAGAGGGTGCACTCAATCCCCTCGTCCAGATCATTGATAAAGATGTTAAAGAGAACGGGTCCCAGTACCGAGCCCAGTGGAACACCACTCGTGATCATCTTCTTCCCTCTGCTCCAGAAAGCTGGTGGCTTGTGACGAGAGGACAGAAAAGGGAGGGAGGGGAGAGGAGGAAAACATCTGAGGTGCTTTATCAGATGGGGGTGAGCCCAGAAGGATGAGACAGCATAGATACCAGATTTGAGAACATACTGCTCAGTCTTGGTGGAGAGTGCTGCTGTGCGAGGAGGGGAAGGTACCTCAGCCCCTTAATTACTTATGCCTCTCCACTGACTTTAGATCATGCTGGGGAAGGGTCTAAGAAAATCCATACAAAAAAGAGAAAACAAAGGTCCAAAATCCATAGGTCTGCACTCCTGAATTACTTTTTGCACATACTTTGCTCCTTTTTTTTTTTTTTCTTTTTCATTCTCTACAGTTATCAGCTTTTTATTGTTCGCAGAGAGACAAACAGACTCTTGTCCCGGAGGGAAGGGGGCGGCGGGAAGGCCCGGGTAAGCGGGGAGGAATGTCCTGCTCACTGCCGTGCTCTGGCTCCAGGTCGAAGACATGGTGGGGGGGTGGGATTTCAATGTATAAGGAGCAGGGAAGTGTCAGAAAACAAGCGACAACGAAAACAAAATGCAGCCAGTAACCTTGGGGCTCTGACACTGAGCAAATGTTTATCAGAGGAAGATTCTGCTGGACATCACCGGATAAGAATGAGTTGATGTCACTCTTGGCAAGGGGGAGAGCTCGGTTTTTTCCACACAAACAGCACAACACAGCAAGGGGAAAGGAGAGGGATGGGTGGGAAGGAGGGGAGGGGAAAGAGGAAGAGGAGGAGAGTGCTGTTTGCTATAAATTGGGCAAATAAAAATATATGAAAGCGTGGCTTGTTTTGTTGGAAGGAGTCTCAGTGCTGGGACATAAATAGACAAAGGTTAAGGATGCTTCAGGGCTCCTCCTACACTGCGGCTCTGGAGAGCTGTACACAGATTCCTGATGGCCATTGCGTAATTTGCTTTGACTTGCTCCCAGTCGAGAGCGTACTATGGGCTCATTCCTGTGGCCCTTATTCAACAAAACCTCATTTGGCTTTAATGGGAATTTTTGCTTGAATAAAGAAGTTCAGCTTTTGTGACCTCTGGTAGCTTCAGTGCCTGGCCAATGAATAGCAGGACCTCCCCTCGCCCTCAACCCCCGCACACCCTGCTTTTAAAGCTTCATCATATTTTGCACTTCAAATAATGCAAGGTTTTCTCTGCAGAGAGACTTCCATCAGGCAGGCAGCAGAACAGTAAAAGCCGCCTGCCGACAGGTACCTCTCTGAAGCAAAGTAACTACTGGTATTTGGTGAATTTGACAGCAAGTGGTGTTGGAAAGCACCTCAGAAAAGGTGTAGATATAACGAGTGAATGTTGTGATGGAGCAATTTTAGGAAAAAAATGCTTCTAAAACCAAAACAGAGAGTCTTCTAAAACCCCAAAAGCGTGGGAAATCATTAACAGCATCTAATCTATGAGCTGTCTGTACCAGAACACCTACTGCTAGTTATCCCCTGTATGAATGCTCTTGTCGAGCATAGAAGTGACACGGCTATTTATTTATTTATTTAAAACATATGACTTGGTCTAATAACTTTTTTTTTTTCCCCCTCCCCTTAACAAAAATAGGAGCTGTGTGGTGTTTGCTCTGTTTGTGTCCACGCATTCTGGTTCCGAGCGGACCATTTCTAAAGTGGCACAAGTCAAACTTAAGAAGAGTCCTTCTAGGCTGGAGTAAGTCCCAGGACTGAGCATTCTAGCAGTATAGATGTGAGGTACTTTCTAAATTCTGTATTTGTCCCTTTCCTCATCTCCACCGTGTCTACAAGTTCCTGTGAGCAGCCTGCAGCTACCCAAACATCTGTAAGGTATTTGCGTAGTTAGCAAACAGCCTTTCAGGATATTGAGCACTTGTGGAAAATTGGGCCATTATTTTTCAGAACATAAACATATTTATGGGCTGGACTGTTGGGGGCACAAACTTTGCAAATCAATTTGACAGCGTAACTTATATTCAACTGGCTCTCTTCACCAGGCTTTTATCACCTCTGTGATAGTGCGGGGAGGCAAAGCTTTACATTCGACCCCCTCCTTACACGATTCCCTTAGGTATATGTGACTCTCCGGAAGCTTTTCAATTTGATGACTTCCTGCTAGATCACTCTATCTCATTCAAAAAAATTCGGCTAGCGCGGCGTTGATTGAATAGATTTGAGTGCTCTCTGTTGAATGACCTTACTAGACATGTGCACACTTCAGACCTCTTTGGCGATGACTCAGCTCTGGGTATGAGCAAAGAACCGCGCGCCGGGCTTCGAGGCAGACTGGACAAGGAAAAGCTGTTGCGTTTGTGCTGGAGCAGGGTAAGCTGGGAAGTAAAAGCTTCCCAGTTTAAGAGGTAAAGAAGGGCAGGCAGGGTAAACTGGGAAGAAGGAACGGTCAGGTTTGTTGTGTGCTCCACTCCTTTACTGAAAGCTGTTGGAATCGAAGAAGCCGTTTAACTACTGCTGCAAGTGCTGTCCTCCTCTCCCAACATCACGTCAGAAGGAGAGGAAAAAAAAATAAAAATACCACATATTCATTAACAAGAGAGTTGAATGGGAACTTTTAAGATACTAATGCATTTCTAAGAGAGTCTTAAGGACTCAAGACTCCGGACTTTCAAGTTTTAACCTGTTCTAAATTGTTTTGTACCTTAACTTTAAGGCAGTTGAGGAGTTAGATACTGTTGTATGTTGTTGTCATTCCTGCCTTCTCTAGAGTTAGTTTTCCTATTTTCTTTCTCCCCCAACCCAAGGAGAGACGCGTACGTGTCTGCACTACCATGGTTTGTCATCATGTTGCTTTTAGACTTTTTTTTGCTAGAGTGGAGGTGTGGAGTCAACATGTTGATATGTATTCATATCAATGAAAACAAGAAATGCTCCATGATTTCAGATTAATTCAGTTACAATTCCCAGATAATCAAAATTCTTCCCCTACAGCTTCTAAAAATTAATTGTGGTTGGTCTCCCTACGCATCCCTTTTCTGAAATCTACCTCTGAGCCTGTTTTTGTACAGTTTGAAAGGGCAGCGCAAAAATCATTGCCAAAGTGGATATGTTTATGTAGGACCCTCTACCAAAACAGCATCTGGAACAGCTACTTGCTGTTAACAGCTGCGGGTCTTGCAGCCATCCCGGTTGTTACCCGTGAGCCTAATGTGAACAAGGTTTAAGCATGCAAGATCTATCACCTTCATAAGAAACCTAAGAAAGTGTGGGTTGGCATCCTCCAGATGGAGAATCTAACATCAAAATCATGTTCCAGTTCCAGTGAATTGGTGGTAGATGTAGTAGTTAGAGGTAACTTAGACCTGGATACACTGTTTGTAGGACTTTGGTGTTTTGCTGGGTTCAGTGTTACGCTGGACCTCAAGGAGGGCTTTCTGAAAGTTAAACTGAAGCTACCGAGTCTGCTTTTGCTGGATCAGCCAGCTTGAACCAGTATGTCCCACAGCCACCTGAGTGCTGAGCCTGGGAGAAGGGTGGCTGGGGTCAGAGCGGCACACACAGCCCCTTGGGAACCCTGGGGACCTTGGGGACCCCTTGTGGGGCCGGTTGGGCACCTCTGACCCTGCAAGGGCCGGTGCGAGAGCCGAGCCTGTGTCTGTTTAAACTGCAGTGGCACGTTGCTTTGGAAGAGCAGCCCGGCTCGGGCTGATATGCAACCTCAAGTGACCATTTGCAGCCATTGGAACGTGATCTTTCTTCAGTCTTTAGTCATCTGAACAGCAAAAAGTCTGAGATGCTGTCTCGTGGGAATGCAGACACTCCACCATTTGATATTAAGAGCTTTAAAAATGCTACATGTAGTGAAAAATAACATCTTTCTCACCTCTGTCATTTTAAAATAGCAGGAAATGCAGGTAATGTCCCACTAAATGTTTAATTTTTCAATTGTTTTCATGTATAATCTTGAAAAATTCATTTGGAAGCGTTCTGCCTTTTCCTTTTTTTTTTTTCTTCTCCCTATTTTTATAACAAAGAAAAGTATTTGCCTGGGAACAAGGCTGTCTTTGGCTTTGCAGCTCATCCCTCCCTGGTATTTTAATTCTTATCTGAAGTCAGAATCTTCTGCACAGAACATAAGAATTAACTGCTGTCAGTGTGGCAGAAGAAGTTGTTGTTTCAGGCGGTGAGTGAAGAGAAATTGAGCTTTATGGGCATATATATGTATTAATGAAGACACTAAGTTGGGTGGCAGTGTCGACCTGCTGGAGGGTAGAGAGGCTTTGCAGAGAGATCTGGACAGGCTGGATGGATGGGCCAAGACCAACGGGATGAGGTTCAACAAGGCCAAGTGCCGGGTCCTGCACTTGGGTC
>VXAK01024870.1:47405-74537 GCA_013399435.1 Arenaria interpres
TGAGGAGAGGCTGAGGGAGCTGGGGTTATTCAGCCTGGAGAAGAGGAGGCTGAGGGGAGACCTTATTGCTCTCTCCAACTCCCTGAAAGGAGGGTGTAGAGAGGTGGGGGTCGGTCTCTTCTCCCAAGTCCCAGGCGACAGGACTAGAGGAAATGGCCTCAAGTGATGCCAGGGGAGGTTCAGGCTGGATATTAGGAAGAATTTTTTCACCGCAAGGGTGATCAGCCATTGGAATGGGCTGCCCAGGGAGGGGGTTGAGGCACCATCCCTGGAGGTGTTCAGAAGACGGGTTGATGTGGTGCTGGGAGATATGGTTTAGTGATGGTGTTGCTTTTTGTTTGTTGTGTGAGTGTTTATTTTTTTGGTCAAAATTAGGTTGAGGGTCGGACAAGATGATCTTTGAGGTCCCTTCCAACCTAGAAGATTCTGTGTGATTCTGTAATATAGAATAATGTGGCTTTCTGGTTTTCTTGAGGTGCCTTTCTGCCCAGCCATACGTTGCAGGGCAGGGGGAGAGGTGTCCGGCTGGAACTCTTTGGTTTTTTTTCCTCAGGGGCTCCTCCTGGATGCTGCAGGATCCAGGGAGCCTGGGTGCTGCTGGCAGAGCAGTCCCACGGCAGCCAGGCACTTGGAGCTGAGGAGATGGGTGCTGCTCCTCCAGCCGGGGAGATGAGCTCCGTGATCACAGGGGAGCGAGCCTTGCTTCTTAACCCCTGAGCCTCAGTGGCCGAGCTTTGCAGCCCTGCGCTCCGATCCCGGCCCCTCGTTAATCACTGGGAAGGTCACAGCGCCGGAGCTCTGCCACGCGTTGTAGCTGGCTTTGTGCACAGGCGGTACCCAGCGGAGACGTGTTAATTGAAATGCCGTTAAGTCCCTCTTAGAGCAAACCAAGTCAGAAAGTCTGGTTTGTTTGAGTTTTTTTTAAAGCCGTACCGGATAAAGTACTCAGCAGTCGAGTAACTAGTCAGTGTTTTTGGTTTTATTTGGCTATTGTGCATATCTTCTAGTGTTATGAGCAAAAGGAGTAGACGGATGTCCTCACGTACCTGTAATTACTCTAATTGGTGGTATTCTGATGCTGTATGCATCCATAACATGATGTATTTTTTTTTTCTCTCTCTCTTAGTACAGTCAAAGGATGCTGACAGCGAGTCTTATAAGTTTGCATGCCAGTCTCTACCCCAGACTGAGGAAGAATGTCTGTCTGTTTCCAGGTCATCCCCAGAGTGGGAGAGCTGATCTAACAGCTGAGAAGAGGAAGCACTTACCTCTGTGATTTTGTGCTGCTTCTGGGGCTTATTGGCCCCCTTGTTTGGCTTGCTGGGCTGATGGGGAACTCATAGTGACCAGCCGGTGGTTTTTTGGGTAGGTTGATGAGCTGAATCCACCTGTGGACGAGCTCGGTGAGAACCAGAACTGGTGCAAGGATGGGGCTTGGCCTGCATGCCAAGGAGGGGGAGCTGAGTAACAAGATTCATCCCCTTTTCAGCAGCAGAGTGCCCCAAGACGAGCTCAGGATGTAGTCCTGCGAGGGTACCTTCTTAAACAGGGACAGGGGGCTTTTCCTGACTGCCAGGAGGCTTTCTGGCTTTTAGCCTTTTTAAGGCTTTGTAGGTCTTGTAACGGACCTTGTAAGTACCTTGCAGGAGATGGGATTTAGGATGAGCAAAGCTCCACCTACCACATCTTTAGAACCGTTATGGTGAGGAAGTGGAGTTTTGCTATAAAATGACGGATACTTTCCATGACAGACTTAGGAAATAGGTTCGTGCTGTGTGTGAGCACACCACAAGCAGACTGTATATTAAAAAAAAAATAATAAAATAATAAGGGGGAGATGTTTTTACAGCTGCACTGTTTGGGGGGTGGGGAGTAAGCGGAGGGAGAAATGAATTGTTATATTCTGGGTATCCGTAACCACAGAGGCAGTGACGCATGTGCTTGGTGGAGCTGGAATGTGGAAGCTGTCGGGGCTGGCTCTGAGATGTGTCTCCCCGGGCTGATGGCCACGCTGGGACTCGAGTCATTGTCTTCCAGCATGGGGAGCCAGGGCTCAAGAAGCTCCCAGGCTCGCTAATCCTGGGCCATTACTTGTCCTAACTGTTCAAAGCAGTACTCCTGGAATACCATTACCTACGGGTTGCCTATAAAGACATGATCACACAAACTTTGTCATTAGTTATTCAAACTTTGCTTAACTAGCAGCTTATTTTAATAGTAAGGTGATCCTCTTTCATAATGTTTTATTAGCGAGTTTATGTACTGAAGTGCAAAGGGAATGTAAACTGTCTACTACAGAGGATGTGCAATTTGCTTGATTTTCCCCCCGATCCCCGGGGATTTTGAAACACTTCATGCTAGGGATTCCTTATTGTGCTTTGTCTTTCTTCAAGACACTTTGCCACTTGACAGTATTTGACAGGAGATGATAAACGCGGAGGGAATACAGAGCACAGCAGGCCGCTTACTTCTGTGTAGCTGTTGAATGTTTTAGGTGCCCTAATAAGCCCTGCAAAGCTGAGTGATTAGTTCATTAAATACACTGTCAAAAGTAAATAGTGTGTGTATTGTCTCCTCCTTCTCTCCCTAACTCAACCTTTGAGTAATTTCAATATCCTAAATTTAGTTGTTATAATTTCATGCCAGCTCCATGTTTCCTCCTGGCCAGGGAAAGTATCCTTCTGTTGTAATACAATGCTGGGAACAGCAATAGTTATTTAGATACCAGTACTGCTGGGAAAATGACGTCCATTGTATCCCTTGAGTTACTTCTAAAATTGGTTCTAATGGATGTGGGAAAAGAATCAAAGAGACAGAAAAGTACATCGGCGCTTGAGTTTGGCTAACTTCAATTAGGAAGGTAGGAACAAAACCCAAAGATTTAAATAGAAGCTGGAGAGCTAAGGCAGGGATGAAAGTGTTGGTTCAGAGTTCAGCAGCAGGCATTCACAGAAATGTCAGATGGGGTAGGATCATTTAAATAGAAAATTCAGGCTCTTCCTGAATAATTTTGTGCTGTTCAGGCAGTGTGGCTGCCAAGGAAAGAAATTTAATTGTCTGAGGGCATCCAGGTTCCCAAAGTGATGCTTCCTCATTTTGTACTGGAGAAATGCAGTGGGTGGACCCTCTCGCTCCTTTACTCAATTTGACTTGCTAGGAGATAACCACTTACCGTAATAAACAAAGCAGTCCTGTAAGGAGCGATAACGTAATTTCTGTGAAGTTATATGATGTATGAGCTATGTAATTATGAGTTGTATCATTTAAAAAGTTTCATCAGCCCCACTTGAACTTTGCTACTCCAGAGTAGTGCAGCCCTTCCAAGTCATGTTGATAAAGCCTTCAGAGAAGAAATAAGTATTATCCAAGTTAAAACTAAAATACTAGAAGCAGCCCAGTGCTTTGTTTGCGATTATAAAGCATCGATAAAAAGTTTCATCAACAGATCCTTTTACTTATTTAAAAGGAACTCTTTAAGTTAAGCGACTTTTTAAGTGTTTTCTGCCACTTCTAAAACGGTTTTCTCCATCTCTGGAAAACTGAAGTTTTGGAGATGCTGAATCTGGAAGTACATGGCCTGTTCATCAGTCTTGCTCTGTGCCATGCTGTGGCAATAAATTGCAAACAGAAAACTCTCAAATTGACATCTCAACTGAAGAAAGTGCCTGAAAGTTTGCAGAAAACCAACAGACAGCAATATCAGTTAATCTAAGAGAAGATGTTACTTGTTGAAGAAGCACACCTCATTTACAGGCATGTCGTAGATGTAATCTGCCAGCCTGAAGCGGCTGGGCGTTTTGCCTTAAATCGTCTTTCCTGTAACGTGGTCTCAGGCACGAGGCCTATGAGTAAGTTACCGTGGAGAAAACTAGGTGGTGAACTCAGGCTTGCAGCACTTCAGCGGCGCTGTAGTAATTGCCTGGGTGTGCTTTTGCCTCTTCGTAAAAACAGCGCAGCGTACTCTGCCCCCACTGAATTTACTTGGGGTTAGTGTGTGTACACAGGCTGGTCAGTGTAGAACAGCAAACGTGCCCCAACTTCACGTGGGTGCCCTTGTGCTCAGAGGTGACTTTAGATGTCACCTTTCCTCTAAGGCACTGAACACCGGTTTTCGGGTGTGGGGATTTTGGGTTTGCTTTCCTGCTGGTATGTGCTGTGTCTTGTGGGTGAATATCCATGCACTTTTGCCTAAAATAAAATAAAGATTGCCGTGAGGCTAATCTTTGCTACTAGTAAGAGGATCAACTAAATGAGTTTTAGCTTGTAGATTTTTGTTGGGTCTTTTTTATTATTTTATTTTTTAAAAAAATTAGTTAATTTGTTCCTGCTGTCCCTTTTCTCATCCATGTACAGCCTAGAAAACTTTACATCAGCTGGCAAACTTCAACCAAACTTTGCAGTGGGAGAGAGATACGAGAGGTAGTTAAGGTCCTATTATTTCAAGGAAGATGGGTGAACAGGTAAAGTTCAAACTCGCAGTGCTTTGTAGGCATAAAAACCCTGAAGTGGCAATTTGCTGTTGCTAAAAACACAGATGTCCCCCTCTGTCTTTTCCTTCCCTTCCCTCTCTCCTGGGACTAGCTCTACTTTTTGATTTCCTGGTGCTATGATTCCTTTTGCTACCCTAGAGGAAAAAGAAAACCACTGGATTAGTTTGCTCTGGTTTTAGTGAAGTGAATCGTTTTCTGTGCAAGAGCTGCGGTGAGACACACGATAAGGAAGATGGGAGTTGGACCTTCCCTTTTGTGGAGCATATATGTGGGTGTCGGAGAGAAGAAGCTGTTGATTTGGCTCTGGTTGTCTTATGAAGCTTTCTTAGATGCCTGGGAATTTGTGTGGGAGAGCCTGTGTCGATACTCAGTACTCCATGCTGACGGTGATGTAGGAAAGCAGGCTCCCCTGTCTCCTGCCCTGATGTTGTTTGGTGTTTGAGGGTGAGAGAAGGGGAGGGATGTTCTGGCAGTGAAGTCATTAGGCCGAGGGACAGCCGTTTCCGTGTGGTCTCAGACAAATCATTTAATCTCTTGGTGCCTCGATTCCTCATCTTCTAAAATGACGTTAGTCTTCTGGCCTCTTGGTTTGCAGAGCACTTAGGGTAACGGGGTCAGTTGTACCCTGCGGATATCACGTGCGTAAGCAATCAAATGGCAGTAGGTCTTGGGTCTCTCCAAGAGGTTTTTTGAAAAGAAAGAAATAAAAAAAAGTTATTGCGTGACACAGGACCATCGTCTCTCACTTCCCTCTGAACCACCCCATCCATTTTTTCAGTCTTCTGCCTATTTTTATACTTTGGGGTGTGTTGCAGGAAGTTGGCCATACAACATTGCAACTGCGCAGTCAAAACCCTTTCTTTTCCCTAGGACTTCTGTGCTCTAGAAGTGAAAAATCAGTGGGGAGATGGATCCTGAGGGGGATCGGTGGGATAGGATCTTGGCTGCTTTTATTTGACAAAGTGCAGCTGTGTGCTTTTCTTCAGAGTATCTTGTGTACCTTTTTCCCTACCTGATGCTTCAAAAGAAGGGTATCGGTAGGCGTCTTTCCAGTTTTAGGGCAACTGCTAGCAACTTTTTGAAGGTGTAACACTGGGCAGCCTCAGTGGGACTTCCAGAGAGGCATATCTGAGTAACTGCAGACTGAAATTTCAGATGCAGATGGCGCACTATTTTCTCCTTTTGGACATTTGGGTTTCTAACAATCCAAATGAGGAAGCATTTCTGATTTCTTTCTGTTTTACTTCTTTTCAGATGGAAATTTTTATTTAGAATTTTTTTGCATCACTGAAACACTTGTGGTTTGTAGCAGTCTTCAAAGTCCCGGTCGTGATCAGGCTCCGTTGTGCTAACTGCTGCACAGGTCATACAAAGCACGGGGCAAAAGTCATCCCGTCAGAGAAGCTACAAGCTTCAGTGGTGCAAAAAATTGTGTGCACACTTGTTGAGTATGTATAGCCATCCTTATGTGACAGAAAAAAGCTTTAATGATGTTTAGAAATCTTTGCAGGATCTGGTCCTAAGCAAAAATGAGGCTCAAAAGGAAAGCAGAAATATCACAAACAAATACTCTTTTCGTGTAATAATAATGATGATGATGATAACAACAACCCCCCCTCTGAATCACAATTTCTGCTAACGTAACTTAAGTGACCTTAATAGGTGGAAATAGGCGAAAGTGTGGGGGTTTGGTCCTGGAATTGTAGCAAACTATATTTTTGTAGAAGCCTGAATGTTTTGAATCTTCTCAATGTTTGTTTTTTTGAGACAAATGGTGGAGGAAGGAAAGGGGAGGTGATTTATATATCTTGGTGAGTAATGTCTCACAGGCAATAGCTTAAACCGCGTTAGGAGGCCAAGGTGCAGTATTCATACTGAGAGCATATTTGAGCTCTGCGGTCAGAAAAGTTGCCTGCTAAACGATGTGACGAGAGTCTTCAGCCCATCTGTCACCCATGCAGAAGTAAACGATCACATGGTGCCGACTCCAAAGTAGAGAGAAAATCTGCTGTTACAGCCAACATTCCTTGCCACAATACAAATGTGTTCTTTGCTCACATAATAGCTATTCAGTTTGCCTACAGTCATTGTGTGCCCCCATTAAAGTTCAAAGGAATTGAAAATACACATTCAACAAAGGCAACTTTTGTCTTGGAGTGAATACGTATTTTATTACAAGGTGTTTTATCAGAGAGATTTTTAGAAAACAAACTGGTCTGTGAAAAAAATCGTGTGGTCGTCCACGTTTGAGGTTAAAGATTTCTGGGTGAGTAGCAATGATTTTCTTTTTATTTTCTTTTTTATTTTCTTTTAGTTTTGTTACAGTTGAATTTTACTAATTCTATGGTGTATGCCCTTTTCTTAGGGGTGGTCTGGGTTTCCAAATTTGAGTGTATAAATTTTGATGTTTCCTAACTGAGGTGTTGTAAAAAACAACCAAAACCAACAAAAAACCCCAAACCACACCAAAAAAATCCATAGCAAAACAAAAACCTCCCAAAAAGCTATCTTGACTCTTCCGCCCTTGCTGAAAATGTAGTCCTTTCTTAGTCTTCAAGAATGAGTGAGGAAGCACACATTTAAGATTCGAAGCTTTTAGTCAATAAGAGCCCTGTAAATCTGATTACCTTATCTGTTTGGAAATATTTTAATACCTTTTGTTCTTCTGCATATACACGTGCAATTATTTCTTTTCCATGGGTCATATAAAGTCGTCCTGCACTGGAATGAGCTCTCTATCTCAGCTAATGGCAAGTTGCTGCCTCCAAACTTGTGCAAGCCGTAACGGTCAAGAAGGAAGACTTGGTCTTTAGGGATGTAATTTAATCCTTTTCTTGTGTGGATCTTTTTTTGGTACTTGGGATGCCTGAAGGTACTGACAAACCAATCTCCCCATGCAAATAGCAACAAGAAAGGCGACTATAATGGTTAACTTGTGGCCACCGGGGCCAGACCTTATTTAAGAAGCTGGCCAGACTTGTTTCTACCCAAGAGCTTTAGAAATGCGTGATGAGGTGAGTTGTGGGGAATATAATTTTTAAATGCTTTTGGAACACAGGAAAATTCCTGGAGACTTGAAAAACGTGAGTGCTTTTTAAGCTAAAACTAAAGCTGACTTAATGAGGGTAAATTAAATGACTCGATGCTATTATATTAATAGTAGCCATAGTCTACTCAAATTCAATGAGGAATAGACAAGCTGAAAAAATTTTACTGTCTTGGATGAAATTTATGAAGAAGAGTGTCATAAAAAATGAGGGCGGTAAGAGGAGAAGTTGGCAACAGCTGAAATAAGGCAAGTTGCTGACAGCACAGGTGATTTTGAAGGGTGGGAGAGGGGAAAACAGTGTAGTTAACGCCGTGTGAAGGGAGCTGCAGACGAAAAATTATCCACACACACAAAAAGGCAAAAAGAAACCTGTGTTAGGAGAGAAAAGATCACGAGCTCTAGCTCAAATAGGAAATTGTCAGGACACAGGAGGAGAAATTCCTTGAAAACAGCTTTCTAGTAGCATGTACTTAATAAAAGCATAAAAGCTTTTTAGGTTCTCCAGAAGCTTGCTGAAGACTCCGTGGGATTGTCTGTAGAAAAGCAAAATCAATTAGTTGAATCAGCATCTGCTGCAAAAGAAGTACGTCATTCTTTACAAGGATGAATGAGAACGTGTTCACAGAAGAGGTTCTAGAAAAAATGGTATCGTACGCAGTAATAAACCTCCATAAACAGGTACCAGAACTGGGAACGCCTCTGTAAAGCTGACACCCAATTGCTAATTGTGGTGTGTCATCTGTTGCTTCATTTAACCTTGCTCTCGGGACAAGAGTTGATGACGTGTACAACGCGCTGCAATGCGTGCTCTTCAAAAGGTTGTCACCGGTTGGTAGGTCTGGCAAAGGGGCAGCAATTAGAGGAGCAACTGGATCGCTAGAGGTGTAACCATTATACATTGCAGAAGAATTGCCTTGACTTTTAAAGAGGGAAGTCGGGTCTTGTGTTAGAGATGTTGGAAGGTGTTACAGAGGTAATCAGAGAAATTAAGTGGGAGAAGAGACTGATCAGTGGGGTTCTTGAGCTTGGAAAGGTGATGGTGCAAAGCACACCCTGCTCTACAGATTTCTGGTGCATCACTGCACAACAACTACCAAGAAGCAAGTGTAAAGAGTTTTCTTCATGCATTGCATAAATAAGCATCTTACTTACTGCCCCAGGATATTTGGAGATAAATATATACCTTTCAAAAAGGATCAGTGAAATTCAAGTATCATAGCTTCACTGAGCACAGAATTTTGTGCCTGAAACTTTTATTAATAACTTTTGGAGGCAGAAAGGTTGTGGAAAAGGAAGAAGAACTGATAAAGATGTTTTCTAAATGTTGTCAAATGTTGGGAGCAGTATTCTGGGCAAGGTGGACTTCTGGTCTGGTTAAATAAGGAGTTACTTTTAAAGTCCTCTCTTATATCCCACAGAAAGATTGGTTAGCTGATGACAGCAACCTTTCCTGGCCTTAAAATCAGTAACAAGACCACAGCATCATGTGCTTTGCTGACTGTAATAATAAATTAACAACTGTGGACCTATTGGTTTTCTCTTTGTAATGTCTGCTGTTACTGGTTGAAAAGGGGATTGACAAGTGGAAATACAGAAGTCAAAAAGAAATATTACGACTTTCAGGTTGGAAAGCACTCAAGTTGCTGTTAGGATTGTCCATTAAAGCAGCAGAACACAACCATGATGGGTTACTATGTTCTGTATATACGTAGAATTGGTATAGCATGTAAAGCATTTTTTCAAGAACTTCACTTCTAGTCATAAAAATGCTTTTTAAACTAACAGCTTTCTTCTGCTCAGTAGGATGTGATTTGTTGGAAGCGTATGTTGATCTGGAACCAACAAGGAGATGACTAAGTAGGAGGAAAATGGTTTTAACATGCCTCTGCTTTGCCAAGGAATATGGAAACAATAACAGATTTGTCAAGTCTGTGGGTCAGCTAGCCTTGTAGTGATATAGGATATTTCTCTGTGCACGACATACTTGGTGTATTGGGTTGGTGTTTTTTTTTTAAAGCACCGCTAGGACCTGAACGTGAATCTTTCTTTGTCCCGGTTGCCGTTTATCACCTTCATGAGCATGCTGGTCACTGATCAGATGTATGCAGAGTGCATGGGAGATCTTGACTTCCCTTCGTCGCGTCAGGCACACAATACGGTCTCTCTTCTTAATTGTTTTATGGTGTAATTTGATAGCCAAGACTCTGCACGTTTGGCAGTTGCCAGAGCATTTTTGGTTCACGCACTGAAGCTCTGCAGTAGTCCTCCTCCTGTTTCCCCAGTTTTGTTTTCCCCAAGCCTCCACGCCGTCTTTCCTTATTACGTCAGGGTATGTTGCATCGCTCGTGTGCCAAGCAGTCTCTTCTTGAGGTTTCAAACAGTGCAAAGGTGATTCCTAGCTTCCTTCCTTCTTTGGAAGAGAACCAGCAGCTTGAAAAATGATTGTTCAATTTAATAAGAAATTAGAACTCTAGATGCTGTTTTCTTCTCATTTAAGAGCAGAACCCTGCTCTTGGGTGGCAGGAAGTAATAATGACACAGATGAAATCCCAGGAATACCCTTTCCTCAGTGAAGAAGAGGTAGTAGCTCAGCAGTGAGCTGCTCTGAGATGTGCTGGTGACCAGGTTCAAATTCTGGCTGTTTTGGGAATGAGGCTGCACCACTCGGTGACCTCTGTCTCTCCCCCTTTTGGCACTTTCAGGAGTGACCTAATAAATATTCTCTTGCAACAAATATGATCTCATATCCTCTTACAAACCACGTGTAGACCAGTCTCTGAGGGAGGCCCTGTACAGTGGAGAGTTCAACGTGTGGGACAAGGCTTTAAGAAGGCAGCGGTGATTTTCAAGAGGAGAGTTGTTTAATAATGCCTGGAGGTTTGCAGTCCTGGCCACATCCCTGCCCTGAAAATGTAGCTTTCCCAGTGCCAAATTGCTAGAGGCTCTTAGATATCTCCTCAACTTCCTGTTAGTATAGGAATAAAGGACATCAGCAACACCTTTTTTTTTTTTTTTTTAACCCCCTACCCCTTTTTATATCTCATTTTTGGTTCAGGGTTTTTCCTGTGGGTCTCCAAGTTTTTCACGGGTAGAGAGAAGTATCCTGCTGTCTCAAGTACAGAGCTCATGGAGGAGGTATTGTGTTAAACCTGTTTGGGCTCACTGCCTGCTGCCGGGAAGAAGGGAAGAGATCCGGGTTCTGTGGCACAGGGGGATCCTTTCCAGCCTTGCGTCTCTCTTTTTCTACCCCCTGGGCTTCCCTGTTAAAATGTCTCTGGGATCTGAGTGGTTGCAGACTCTCTTAGTCTTGCCACCTGCTCTTTTGGAGCAAAGCTACTGAGTTAAAATCATAGATTCACAGAATGGTTTGGGTTGGAAGAGGTCTTTAAAGATCATCTAGTCTGGGCAGGGACACCTTCCACTAGACCAGGTCGCTCAAAGCTCCATCCAGCCTGGCCTTGAACACTTCCAGTGATGGGCCATCTACAACTTCTTAGGACAACCTGTTCCAGTGTCTCACCACCCTCATTGTAAAACATTTCTTCCCTATGTCCAATCTAAACTTGTCCACTTTCAGTTTAAAACCATTGCCCCTTGTCCTGTCCCTTACAGGCCTTGGTAAAAAGTCTCTCTCTGTCTTTTTTACAAGCCCCCTTAGGTGCTGAAAGGCCACAGTACGGTCCCTCTGGAGCCTCCTCTTCCCCAGGCTGACCAGCCCCAACTCTCTCAGCCTGCTCTCATAGGAGAGATGTTCCAGCCCTCTGACCATTTTCGTGGCCCTCCTCAGGTCCCCCTTTCACAGGTCCATGTCTTGTGCTGAGGGCTCCAGAGCCGGATGCCGTACCTCCAGGTGGGGTCTATGAGAGCGGAGCGGAGGAGCATGTTAATGTTAAGAAAATGTTCGTATTTATAGTGTGGGTAGCAAGTAGTTACTGTGAGCAACAAAAAACGGTGGATCGACTTTTTGACAATGGGAATTTCTGCCAGGGGAAAGGCTGCATGGCCTTTTTCATGCTGTTGTGTATTTTTTCCTTTCTTGCAGGTTGAAACTCTTAAGCTAAATTGTTCTCTGGCATTGTCAGCATGAGCCTAGAGGTCTCCGGAGAATCTAATTCCTTTGGCATCACCCAAAATAATACCACGGTCTATCTTTAAGTGTCATATGCTGTCTGTTTTTTTATTTTATTGCTACTCCAGACGGTTGTGAAGGATTGTATTTCCACCTCTGCCTTCTTATAAAGGAATTCCAGCTGAACAGTTAACGTCTCCCTTCAATTGAGCTTACGTTTTTCTGGATAGTGAATTAGAGGCTCCTTACCGTTTATTAATTTTGCATTTAGCATTATGTAACCTGTACAAGGTTGCAAGTCCATTAGATAAGTTTGAGTAGCATGTTCCTTTATAGCTCCTTTTACAGTCCTTGGCCTATTCTGCTTGAAAATTCTTATAAGCAGTGTAAGTTGGCCAAAATACACTCTTCATGTTAATTAAATCTCATAAATAGAGTCTAATTTTCTTCCTCCTCTTGAAGTTGGTGAGAGATTAGTAATAAAAAAAAATTAGTTGGTTGATAGCATCATGCATTTGATCGGTGGAGAAACAGGATCACCGCCTCGGGTGTACGGTGAACTCTTCATTCCTATGTGAACATTCAACATATTAAAAGTTGCCAACGTTACTTGAACATTTATGCTGGCAAGTTCTACAGAAGATCAGAATTAAGGATGAAGCACTAGAACATGTAATGTATCCATTTTAAAAAAGTCTTATTTCTTTCAGGGGGTTTACTCCCATGAAAGTTTTGCACTTCAGCTGAAAGTAGGCTTGAAACGTTTGCAATTGTTATTGCTGGACCTAAGATTTTGTTTGAGAAGATTGTTTCTAAAACAAAACAAATAATTTCACTATTGCTGATGGGGGTTTGAGGCTAAATGTTGAAGTGTCTGTTTCCTCTCCTGACCTCTTGCTTCAGGCAGCACAACTGTAGCGGGCAACAAGTCAGCAAACCAAAATTATCTTTTTTTCCTCTTAAGATGAGGAAATAAAAGGTTTTGTGCAAAGGGTAATTGAGAACGTCCTAAGAGATTAAAACATTGAGTGTTGACGAGAAGTAAACCTAATTTGTCATATCTGATGAAGTTAGTGTCATAGTTCTGTTTTCATTTCTGTCTACGAATGTTTTCAAAGAGTTTTAACTTTCTCAAATTCGTAAGATGCTTCTGACTTACGTCTTGGTTTCTATCTTGTTCTTGGGTTTTGGCAAGAACTCGATGTCACCAGTTGTAGCTTCCAATAGGCATGGGGGCCATCCAAAATAGTTTCCATTTCCCACTGAGGTGCATTCTTAGAAGAACTTTTCCAATCCAAATAACTGGCATTTATTACTTTTTAATTGTTTAGTGTGGTGTTTGCTTACATCTGCTGTTTTAATGTCTTTTCCTGTCCGTAAACTGAGGGTCCCAATGGGCACATGCATGCAGTCACTGAATTCAGTTTACATAGCTTGACGGGTGTTTTGGGAAAAGCAGATTGTGTGTATGTGCTATTTGTCACACGTGGTGTCCCAACAAGAAAAAAGTTGTGCTAATGCTGAAGGAAAAAGAAATGAAACTAAATAAATGGAATGGACAAAAACTGGATGGCCTTAAGAGTTTGACATCATTTTTTTCCAGCAGTTTTGGAGAAAGTGGTCAGTATGGCACACGTATGCTTGAGCTCAGCAAAGGTTCTCAAGTTGTGCTATGTGGGCAACACACAACGGGCAGGAGAAACGTCTCGGGACAATTTTTCTCCTCTGGATATTACCAGTGTCCCAATTTTAATTTGGGGGTTTTTTCGTGAGCTTTTTGTAAAAACTTGGTCATGTGAGTAGGTAAGGATCTTAATTCCGTATTAAGAAAAAATAAAAAGAAGTATATTGCTAGTCTTTGAGATTTTAAAGAAAAAAATCTTAGAAGGTGAAAATATTCTGAAGCTTTTAAAAAAGGCAAGGTAGGCAAAACATGGAGATTTCACCCCTAATAATTTAACTTAGGAGGGTCGTTTTGGGGGACCAGTGAATTTTTAGAGCTCTGGTTTTGACAGCATCATTCTAGTGAAAATTGCTTGAGTTCCATGCCCACATGGGAATGCAGATCTCAACTTCTTCCCCTTCCGTCATACGTAAATGAGAAGGGGAGTTAATTTTTCACAGTTTAGGATTGTTTGTGGAGGAGCGGAAACAGGACTCGCTATATACAGTGTATTGATGAAAACCAAGCTGATATGTGCTATGGACCTGCATTTAGTCTGTGTTTAAGTTCTGTCAAGGAGAGCTAAGCTGTATGGCAAACTGTTCTTTCCTAAACATCCATAAATCTTCAATCCATGCCCTTCCCACTTTCAGCCTTTAACGTTGCTAAAGTCCACTCAGTAGCCTAAGACCCTGACTTAGTTTTTCTTAAAGCTTTTCTTCTGGCTCTGTTCTGCTGCCTCTCGGCTTGCAGCTGAACTAGTTTTGTGAACAGTCAGATTAACTCTGGTCCTTCCCTTGCCTTGTAGGACTCCTCAGTGGGCAGACCTCTCCGACCAACACCAAACTGGAAAAGCTGGACCCCCAGCAGGTGCTGCAGCTGTGTCTCCGATACCAAGATCATCTTCACCAGTGTGCAGAAGCGGTTGCCTTTGATCAGAACGCGCTCGTGAAGCGGATCAAGGAGGTACTGCCTGCTGCGTGCCCGTTTCTGGTGGGGAAGGGCTCGGGACATTGGCTTGGCCATCTCGTGCTATGAATGCAGGTGCTTGCTGTAGATGTCCACTTCAGAGTAAGCCCTGTAGAGAACTTTGTGGTTGTATACTTCAAGCAAAGTTTCCCGGCTTTCATTGTGGTTACTGGTGTGGTTATTGGTTATGTCCTGTGATTGCTGGCTGTAAACAGTGGCTGCCCCTCTGGTATGGCAAGTACGGCAAGTAACTGTTGAAGAAGTAAAAGATTGCCCCATCCCTGGAAGTGTTAAAGACTGGGCCGGATGGGGCTTTGAGCAACCTGCTGTAGTGGGAGGTGTCCCTGCCCGTGGCAGGGGGTTTTGAACTTGATGATCTTTGAGGTCCTTTTCAACTCTAACCATTCTATGATTCTGTGACTGGAATTTTTAAACTAACATTCCTTATTTAGGTCTGTATAGCACACATTTTGCTATGCCTCATCGTTAGGCTCTAATTTAAGGAAAGAAATGGTTACCTTACCATCTTCTATGGTTGGAGAATGTAGTATTCTTTCTTCAATGGATTTGTAGAGCTAGACTTTGTTTTCAAAGCCCATAACATGCTGTCCCTCTGATCCGTATGGCAAAAAGATCTTCATGCACTGCTGTTTTTACCACTAAACCATCATTTGAAAATCACTAATCTGCTTAAATATTCAACGATCCTGTTGGGGAGGAAATTAATTCCTGGGGTGAGCATTCAGCAGTTGGATTGTCTTTCTCCTGTGTAGCTACTGATGTTGGAAGGAGTCGGATGGCTGACAGATTTTATTTTTTTTTTTTAAAAGTCAAGACAGACTGGCATGAGAGGAGATGCTATTTGAGAGTGTTTTCTCTGTACTTCCAGATGTGTAAAAGAACTTGTAAATGCTTCATATGTCAAAAGTCTGTGAGACTGACTACTTTTTAATGTCAAAAGGAAAATTTTTGAACAGGTGGTTAATTTTGATTCATGCAATATAAACAACGACCGTGATTCGTTGTTGCTCTATTGGCTTAGAGTTAAGAAAATCTCACATGACAAACTGGATAATAAATTTGATTCATTGGCTGTTTTGAGAAGCTGCTGTCATCATGAAGTTTTAAGTCCAAAATAACGTGGGAGCCATTAAAAAGGCCTTTTTACTTTGGTGTATCAAGATCTGAGGCCAGCTATTACACAAGATATAAAGATATTTGCAGATGTTGGTGACTCAGATCACACAATCTCAGAAATGGGATTTAATTGCCAGTCTAATGACAGTGTACTGCATTAATCCAAGCAGCTTGTAATTTTTTTGGCTGTTAAAGTGTGAGAGGGAATATCTACATGATTTAAAGTCATAGTAGATTCCACCAGTGCAATCTGCATTAGTTGGATTTGCCTTTGATGGAGCAAGTGGCAGAGTCCTTTTCAAAACAGCTATGCTGATGTTTTCTTCCACTTCTTAAGGCTTATTTACATGAAAAAACCCCCATAAAACGATGATACTGAGATTGTCACTAGGTTCTTTGTCACAGACTCCCTTCTGACCAAGTGAAGGAGAAATGGGTGACTGTTACTCAGACAGCTGGCGAGTGAGTTGGGATGGGGTTTTTTTTTTGCTCACAGCCCTTAAGTAACTTCAGATGCTTTCAATCCCTCTGCCAGATCTGGTGGGTTTTTACTGTTCGTTTTCCTAATAATTTTTAAATGTTTTTCTTGCATTGGCCGTTCCGCGTGTGTGTTCTGGAGGGAGCCGGGTGGGACCCACTCAGCTTAAATCATTCTTTCCAAATTGTTTGGGCTCTCCTTGGCGCACTAAATCGCACCGCTGTTGACAGCTGCTGACAACAAGGGGTGCAGCTGAACCAGAGCAGGGTATGTCTCTCCTTACAAGTGTGGACAAAGGGAATCGCGTTTGGCTGCACCCATTTGTCAGCCATGATTTAGTCTCACCATGTAGACAAAGCTTTGAACGTTGGTAAAGAGCAAAAATGGAAAACAATATGAAGTGTATTGTGAAAAGCGTAGTGTGCGCGTAAGCTGGACAGTAAATTCTTTTCTCCTCATTTTACTAGTCTGGGTTTCCTTTTTCCTTTCTTTAGCAGTGTAAGCATTGAAGTGTTTTTCTTCCAATAGCAGGCTTACCAAGTGGCTGATGCTTTTAACTTTCCTACGAAAAGCTGGTGAGCTTCAGTCCCTGATTTCCTACCCTTTGTCTGAGCTATCTTCACTTTTCAGACTCTCACTGACTGTACCCAGTGCAATAATAATCCTACTGTACCACCACAGTCACACTGCCTGCAGCTAGGATTTTATTATTTTTTTGAAGTCTTTCCTTGACAAAATGTCCCGGGGCAAATATCTTTTGCTCATTGTTTGTGTGGCCAGAAGTTTCCTGGTTTCTGGCAAAACTCAAATGGACTGTTCTAAGTTTACTGGTCCGCGATAACTTCCAGTTGACTGTGGTGGTTTGTAAAGCGACGCACGACCTGAATTAAAATGGTTCTTAATAGGAAAGAGAGTAAGCGAAGGCAAACAAAGACATTGCATGGCAAGTAGTTACTGCAGATCTAAGTGAACCCATCTGTGCATTCTCTTATTTTGGGGACCAAAACAGTCTAGCTTTGCTCTCCATCCCATTTCCCAGTTTAGCCAGGATTTCTTTGCAGTGTGTTGGCTGGATCCGTATCTGCTCCTAAACGTAGAACCTGTGCAGCTTCTGGGTCGCTGTGACTGTTCTCGAGAAGAAATACGTTTACCCAAGCGTTTGCTTGAAGGGCAAAGAATTGAAGATGTGGTTGAAGGTGGTTGACTCAACTGCCTCCCTTCAGCAGTTACGCTTGCTCGTACCCTAGCTGTTGGTTTTGGAAGGGATTTTTTATGGCAATAGGCTTTGTCTTCACTGCCAAAAAAAAAGGATGTGCTTGCATCTTTTTAGGGTAAAACAACCCCTATGCATTAAATATTATGTTTCATATTAATTTTGGCAAGTGACTCGCCATCTGTTTCAATACTGCATTAATTCCAGGACCACTGAAGTATTTAGGATTTCTTTTTAATTTTTTCTCCTTATCAGTTTGAAAAACAACAGAACAGCAAGTTGGGATTTATGTGTGTGTTAATCCAGGGTCACAGCATCTCACAAGATGTGACAGTTTTCAAGAAAAAAGCCTGTGTGCAGCGTTTTCTGGGTAATTTGTCTGCGCTTTGGTATTTTTTAGGACAAAAATTCTTAGCTTATTGGATGAATCACCACACTATTAACTCTGGGGTCGTTCTGTTCAGATGGGTCTGGGAATGGGATCTTGTCTGTCTGCTGGTGGACCCACGTGGGCTCGTTCTATGTGTACGCTAGGAAAAAGGTAATTTTTAAAATCCAGTAGACCACGTGTTATAAAATGCTAAGGTATAAAAGACAATTATAGCTAGTTAATAGGTTAAACTGGTCTTTGTGCACCTTGGAGCTTTTGCCACGAAGTGTTTAATGCTGGGGACGGAGTTGACAACACACCTTGTGGAGAACGTGATACTTCAGGTTTAAAATCAAAGGGGTGAACTGTGAACAAGGAGGGATCAAACGATCTCGGGCTGCCTATTCTTGGGTGTTGCATGTTAAAAAAAAAAACCACAACCAAAACACCAAAAAATCCAAACCCAAAATCTTTAGTGTCTATCAGCATGAGGACAAAAGAGCTCAACTGCAATGGTTCTCCTTTGTTTCTGTGGTGGGTTTGGGGTCCTGGCTGTAGACAGGAGGTCTTAACCTGCTGCATCCCACCTCTGACTCTGCCATGGCAGTGCTATGGGACTGCATTAGAACTAGTTTGAAGTTCTGAGCAATTCCAGCTTCTGTTGAGTTTTTGAGAGCTACACGTACTCTTTTCACCAGGAGTGTCTGCCTCAGTTTTGTGATCTGTAAAATGGAGAGTTTCCGTCAAGATTGCTTTGAAGGCGAATATTGACCAGCACTAAATAAAAGGTATGACTTGGGGGAAAGAAGAAAATGAAGCAGTGAGTAGGCTACTTTAAATTAAGACCTTACAGGTAACCTTTTGGGTGGCAGGGAGAGAATTTGGAGCTTCCTTCTGATAGGGGATGGTGAATAACAGGGAATGGGAAACAAGTAGAATAGGTAAAGGCTGGGGAACAGAGCTAAATTTTCAGAAAGGGCCCATGATTTCGTCTACTTCCAAAACTGTGTAGTTTCAGTGCCTTAAGAAAAGACTATTTTTCATGCACGAGGTGTGCTAAACTTCTCAAAAAATCACGTCTTTTAAGATATCTGAAGCCAAATATCCGAAAATTACTAGTCACACTTGAAAATTTAGGCCTAGCTTCTTTCTGTGAAAGCAACAGGGAAGCTGAAAGCCATTTCAGCTTCTTTCAAAGAAGCTTTGAATGAAAAGATCTTCAGCATTTCTCACTCAATTTCCACTATTGGCAAAGGAGATATGCTACTTGAAGTACGTATGGACCCTTAAAGGCAAATGTAGTTCCTAGATAAACTGTGCTTAAAATAAAATTGAAAGTGGATTATTGGGAGGGCTCTTACGCTTTACCCTAAACCCAAATATTGATGCAGTGTTATCTGTAGGATTTAGTGCCACAGAAATCCCAGACTGACAATGATTTTGAAAACAGAATGCTTTTTACAACACAAAATGAAATTAAAAATATATCAGTCTAAGCTTGTGCACACCTGGGGCTGTGCGCACCCCCCCTCCCACCCCCCACCGTTTTCAAATATAATAAACATTACTTTTATATTCCTAACTATTCTTAATAGTTAAACAACTTTTGTCCAGGCAGGCATTAATATCATTAATTGGTTAGCCATATGGCTTGTTTTATACCTACAAATTCCTCTATGGGAATAGCTCATTATTTTGAACATATATTCCAGAATAAGATGTGTATTGATTTATTTTTTTGTTTGTTTGGTTTTTTTCCCTTTTCTAGCTTGCTGCAAAAAGTAGTTGTAACTGGCTTCTCTACTATGTAGTTACAATGTCTAGAAATACATCCCTTAATATTTGGCAAGTAAATAACTTTAGAAGCCACACATAGACCACAGCTCCCAATATTTCAGCTGTTTAAAATTATGGGTAGGAGTTAAATCATTATTTTCTATTAGCAACTAGTCTAGTGCATTGGACAGACTAACAAGAAAAACACTTTTTTACACAAGCATTACATACCAGCACATTATAGCTTATCCCGTGTATTTCAGACTCATAAATTGTGATTCAGCCATTCATGTCACCACATGTGTGAAGCAAAACATGCTTAGCAATTTGGGGATTTAGGAATTTCAGTTTATTTTTCATGAATGTCCTGTGCCTTTTTGACCTTTATGGCAGGCAACTAGGTTGTTTCTGTGACACGGAGCGTTTGTTTTATCGAAGGGACCTGTCACCTAGTGGCATAATGTGCTGGGGAACGTGGCCTGCAGAGGTCATCAAATGCAATTTTGTTCCACCCAGAGGGAAGGATGGATTTGCTGTGGGCAGAGCCTGTGACTTTTAACCCCTCTTGCTAGACATGGGAGTGCAAGGCAGTGGTAGGGACAAGCCTGTAAAGGTTTGACATTCCCTGGTGGAAATTAAAGGACATGGTACCTTGAAGGTGGTAACAAAAGGGAAAAAGCTCTCTAAGTGCAGACAGCTGTTCTGTCACCAGGAATGAATGAATCCTGGGCTGGAAACCTTGGAAAGACATTGCCTGGCTGGGGAATAGGTTGATGCAGTGCTGGATGCCATTAACCAAGGCTGCAGTTGGACTCGGGGTGCATATCTGCTGCAAGCACACGTGGTTTCTACTGGGTGATGCACCACAGTCACTTCTTTTAGCTCCATCCCTCTCCGAGCAGAAAGATTTGGAGTGTCTGGGGTTCATCCCACGCTCCACTAACAGTTGAACCAGCGTCCCTTCAGAGAATGGGCTCAAACGAAGGGGAAATTTTGTGGAGGTGTTTTATGGTTGGTCTTTGGTTTCATTTGTTTCAGTACTCTGCTGAGTGAGATGTTTGTTGCCGTTCCTGTTAGTTATGGTTGCCCTGTAGGTGGTATCAGAGCCGAGTTCCTAAAACTATTTGTGAAACCTGTTTTCAGCAGACATGCCCTGAGAATGGTGCGCTTTCTGACTGGAGTAGGTCAGCAAAATACGAATGACCTCACCAAGTCCAAGGTTCTTCTTTGACTTCAGGCCTTTGCGTCAAGGTCCCTGTGCTCGTATGGATCGGACCCCTAAGTTGCCTTTCATCCCATTAAAGGGAAGTGCTCAGAGAATCAAAAGTAAGCCCATAAACGAAGCCTAGCAAATGTGAAAACGGAGATATGTGTTTAGTTTTGACACAACATATAAAGACTTTCTAGATGAGGCTGCGTTAACTTGCAAGCAAAACTCAGCCTTTTGGTTCACAGACTTAAATTAGCAATGCCCCAAATCCAGGGGAAGAGGCCTGAGGATTCCTTGGGACGCGATGTTTCTGAAATAGGTAAGAATCTGGGTTGGAATGCCGCTTGTATTTTTCAAGGGATTTAATGCCATGCTGCCATACCTAGCTAGAAAAGTTAGGGAACATAATGTTCTGTGAAAAAGTCAGTACCTTAAATACAGTCTTTGGCATCTTGGAATTACGAGATTGATGAGGACTGTGGCAATCTATCAGGCTCTTTATTTCTTCTCTCTTCTGTGATGAAGTGTTATGTATAAAGACTGGAACCTTAACAGGCACCATCATGCAGAAATAAATGTGCGGGGTTATTAAGCTGGAAACTACCTTCGTGTCCTCTAGTTGATCTTGCTCGTTTTTCTCCAGCCTGGTGTGCAAGTAGCTTGAATTCTTGAGTGGGGGGGGTGATGTCTTAACCAGCCAGCATCAAAATGGGAAACTGCTTTTGAAAAAGCTTCGCAATTGTTACTTTAATACATGGAATGAATGTCTTGCTGTGTACGTCCGAGGCAGATGGCCAATGCTCTGTTGTACATGAGCTTTATGAAGTGATCTAGCAGTTATTAAAGGAAGAGGGAAGATTGTTTGCGCTTGTGACAGCCTGAAATCTGTTGTGTTAACATGCACTGCTTCATTTGGTGTCATAGAAAAGACCAGTCCCTCCTTCCTAGAATATATGTGTGAAATCAGTTCCAGCACATTCCCTTCTCTTGTGCTTTGGTTTCTTACAGCCTTTTGAGAAAAGATCTAAATTGGAATTCTTTCTACCGCCAAATAGCCGAGAAAGAATATGAAATTAAACTTGAACAAGTACCTAGCAGTCAAACATTTGTATTATTATAGAATTTAAGTGCTTAAGAGACTGGCACTGAGGATTGGAACTCTAGGTACGCTAAGCCTTCTTTTAATGTTTTCATCAGGATTAGTGCACGGAGCTTATGATTACCAGGTACCAGAAGGAATAGAATTCAGTTTCTTCTCACAGCTTGTTTGGAAATTTCATTTCTTATTCTAGCCTTTTTTCCCCAGGTGGAAAAAACCCCAAACAACAACAACCAAACACAACACACACACCCCGCCTCAATGTAGTAGATCTTCAAGCAGGAATGAGAAGTGTTGAAGTCCATTCCGCAGTTAGCAGACTTGATACTGAATTTAGGCACGAAACAGATTTGAGATACAAAGAAAGCACGTATGAGCCTGGGCTTTATCATAAAAGGTACTCCCATGAGAAATAGGAACGTATTGATTGTATTGCATAAGGCTGTGAGAAGATCTCATCTGACACACCGTGTGCAGGTCTCATTATGTTCAAGGGAGGTGAGTTCATAGCACAACAGAAGGGCTGTAAGGATGCCTGGGGAGTGGAGAACCTTGGGGAGGAAACTGGAAAAGCTTTATGTGTTTGGTTTAGCCAAATGAAGATGGAAAATGGTATGATTTCTCTTTCTAAATAAGTCTACAGTTAACATAGATTGAAAATGGTCTTCTCCTTCCCTGCTGGATTGTGTTGATACAGGAAAAGTCACCTTACAGGCTTTCATTCTTAACGATTACCTCCTGTGTCAATGTTGAGTTGAAATGTTCAAGGTGTCAACTCTACCCTTAAGTGAGAATTGGGGGAGGAGGCTGGGGAGGAGAAGAGGTGTCAGGAATGCTAGCTAAAAGCTTTTCAGCAGTTTGACGTTCATTTTAGTTAGGTGAGCCAGTATTATTTGCAAATATTTGGAGTTGCACCGATGACTTAAAGATGCTAGGTGGTAGGCTGGGGGAGCAGGGTTGACCTCGTGTTAGCAGCCCTATAATTAGCATTCTGATAACAATCAGATGTGATCTACAGAAATGACTTCATGTTGAAAGTATTACAAAGCCTTAGTGCAAGTAATCTATCCATCTTGCTTTTTATGAAGGGTAGGGTTTCCTTAATGTTTCTGTGCCATTGGGGCATGAATGTTTCTATATGAGAACATTATTAGCCATTATTTCAACACTGCTCTAGAGGTATGAAACATATCATTTTCTAGTTATTAATTTGTGTGGGCGTTGTTCCTGGCTGGATATGTCATCTACCTCTGGAAGCCTGGATAAAATGCTGAATTATAGTATAGTAGAATACCTTGTAATGAAGTGTATGAAGTGTATGAACTGTGCCAAACTGTGGTGTAGTGAATAAGAAATAAGATTTTTTTTTTTATTATTTTTTTTTTAACGAGAAGACAAAGTGATGTATTTGAAGAGCAATTGCTGGGACTGGCAAATTATCTAAAAGATAAAATCCCAAATCAGATGAATTTCAGCTGAAAAAGGTGCTCGGGTAGTTGTAAAACAAATCAACATAATAGCAGTATCTGGCAAGGAATTTTTATAAGAGTTTTTAGGATCAGAAAGGATTCTTGGGTCATAGTCTTGCCTTATGCGTAATCTAGTCCATAGAATTTAATTCTTGCTTATGCCTAACCTAAGCTACATGGGAACTGAAGAACAACTACTTTATAAGTTCTCCTGCCAGGCCATAGTGTAAATTTTCAGATGCCTTCTAGCTTTTGATCAGTTTTTTTTCTAGAGATCCATTTGTAGACATAAGCAAGGAGAGACAAATACTCAGCCTTCTGTGAAACTTGAGGCTGCTGCGACTCAATACGGTAAAAATAGGTGCGCAGAGCCGATTAGTTACTTATTCATTAAAATTACTGAATCGTTGATTGGTGGTGGTGGTAGTCTGTACTCTTGTTGTCATATTTTGAACAATAGTCTATAGCCTCAAATGAGCTTGCTATGGAAATGAGCTACAGTGCTGAAGATTTCCTTGAGGCTTTCGTGAAGCCAAAGACTTACTACCAGATGTTGTGACCTCCAGAAAAATGCTGGGACGTTTGAGCTTCAGCATTGTGTGGAGATATGGTGGAGTTGGTCTTGAAAGTAGCTCTTCTGGGAACGAAGGAGTAGATGCTCACCTTCTCATCATCACTGGGACATACTCAGCTCATTTCGTGTTCTGGTTGGACATGAAAGAGCTGATGCAGAGCTTCAAAAAGACCTTTCAGAAATTTTTCACATTAAGATGGTGAGGGGTCTGGAGCATAAGTCTTGAGGAGAGGCTGAGGGAGCTGGGGTTATTCAGCCTGGAGAAGAGGAGGCTGAGGGGAGACCTTATTGCTCTCTCCAACTCCCTGAAAGGAGGGTGTAGAGAGGTGGGGGTCGGTCTCTTCTCCCAAGTCCCAGGCGACAGGACTAGAGGAAATGGCCTCAAGTGACGCCAGGGGAGGTTCAGGCTGGATATTAGGAGGAATTTTTTCACCGCAAGGGTGATCAGCCATTGGAATGGGCTGCCCAGGGAGGGGGTTGAGGCACCATCCCTGGAGGTGTTCAAAAGACGAGTTGATGTGGCGCTGGGAGATATGGTTTAGTGATGGTGTTGCTTTTTGTTTGTTGTGTGGGTGTTTATTTTTTTGGTCAAAATTAGGTTGACGGTTGGACAAGATGATCTTTGAGGTCCCTTCCAACCTAGAAGATTCTGTGATTCTGTGATCAATAGCTAACTTTGTGAGAGCTGACATACCTTCGAGTTTCCCTGGTGAGAAGTTGATTTGGACTTCCATATGAGAACTGAGGCTGTGGGGGAAAAAGCAAAAGCTTCATCTGGCCTGTCAGCCATACAGAAATCCCCAATTCTTGTTGGCTGGGCTTGTGCCCCTGCACATCTCACACTTCAGCCTTCTTGCGTGTACACAGGCCATCTGCACAGCACATGGGAGGTAGTTCTGATGCACGCAGATGTGTTGGACTGGCTGTGTAAGTGTGACAGGGTGCTTGAACCCATCTTTGTCTTCAGTTCCTCAGACACAAAAAAAAAGAGGGAGTCCGAGATAATCCTTGTACCACTTCACTAACTGTAGTAAATGGTTAAGACTCAGCTCCTTTGCGTTCCCTGGAATAGATCTAAGAACCTTTTCTTCTTAAGCAGTGTTCTCTTCTAGAAAACACTTTGGTCTTGAGTGTCTAACCCTGACTGAATATGGCAAATGTTAGCAGCCCCTTATGAAAAAGTTTGAAAGACCTTCTGTAGGACATCTGGAAAAGAAGACCTACAGCTATCAGATCCCAAGTGTGAAGCTGAGAAGAATATCATTAGATCAGATGGCTTGCAAATGTAATGAAGCTGACTATTTTAGATAGCACCTTTTCACTCTGAAATGAGAATGGTAGTGCTTTCTGAGGAAACATCTCATTAAGGATAGTGGTCATCTCTCTTCAAATCAAAGCTTATTCTTGATAGGAAAACCAACTTGCTTAAAGCCAGTCATTCTGACATGTTAAAAGTACAGAACTGAAACCCTAAAGCTAAATAACATTTGCAAGTGCTGTTGTCCTATAATATTCAAGCTCTGGCCGGACACAGGAGTATTCTGAATGAGTAATGTGGCGGCAGTGTGAAATAGGGAAATGAGGGAATTGAAGGCCATGTTACGCAGCAGAATTATTAGGTAGTCTGAAATACAGTTGTGCAAGTTATTATTTAGGCAACAGATCCCTCTGTATCAGGTACAGATTTTTCTTTCTCTAGGAACAGCTTATTAAAGACAGGCTAGCAGTTTCTGATTCACTTCTGTGGAGCTGTACTCCACAAAAGAGAGGTTTTGTGAGGACGTTTTACACACAGTTCATTTATCTTACGTATTGTCTGGGTGGGGTTTTTTTTTTATATTTCTTAAATTTTGTCACTTAGGAGAGGTATGGAAGCATTTCTAATGCTTTGAATAGAACGTAGCATTTTTTTAGTCTTGGTACATTGTAGAGATTGTTTTTTAGATGGATGCAGATTGTTCTATGAAAGCAGCAACTGAAAGCTCTAAAAAAAAATGTTCTTACTAGTTGAAAGTCAATGAGCTACAAATTACTATAACCTTTTCTTGGTGCCATTTCAGAAATCTTACGGATAAAATCAGATACTTATCCCCTTTCCCCCAAAACAATCTCTTTGTGTATTTAAAAGTCTGACACAGCAACACCAAACACTGAGTTTAGGGTCTGGGAACACGTGCAGTGAGAGAGAGATGGTTCTTCCCTTCACGTGGTGGTCCTGTCGCTTCTGTGATTGTCATGCTGAAGGGTCAGGGACAGAAGACCAAACCACTGAAGAAAAAAGAGCCTGGGAAGACCAAGCTTGTTTTGTTCCCGCTCCCCGGCTTCTGTTAAGGACCGATGCCATGTTCATACAGCTCATTTGAAGACGGGGGGTGGGACTTCTGCTTAGCTGTTTTGAGAGAGAAAGATCATGAGGAGCTGTGGTGTTGAGGGAAACGTAAGTAAAGAAAGTCCAGCAGAACGGGACGGTGATATGAGATGTGTCCAAGCCGGAGAGCTGGCTATAGCATCTACAGCACCAGGTTCCAGATGGCTGCTGGTTGTCTGGCTTTGCTGTCCATCTTCTCCCACCTCTGTGAAGTGGGGCCTTGCTTTTTCAAGCGCTTGGAAGTCTGCTGATTCACTAGCACTGGGTGAGAAGTAGGTATTGTTTTAATCGTAGTTTTAGGACTCCTTTTTTAGCAACAGTGAGCGATAGCAGCCCTAAGTTAAGCTTGGGGGCCTGCCAGTTGGCAGAGGGGGGGAGGCTGGTGGCTTTCAAGCCGGGCAGGCTCGAGTCAGAGCTGTGAGGGAAACGTGGGCTGCCGAGTTCAGAGGCAGCGACAAACGTGTATCCTGTCCAATAACACAATAGGCAGGAAAAGATTTACATAAAGGTGGAAAAGCTAATTTCAAGAATGAACCTTCTTATGCTTTTCAATTCTGAATTCTTTTGTGCAACCCAAGGCCTCCGAAAAGAGTTAAATCTTGATGTTCCAGCACAGCAGCTTATCTTAAACTATCGTGTACCTACTATAGCTGTTAGGGACTAGGTATGGATTTAGCTGTAGATCTTATCAAGTAAGATCTTACCAAGTAAGATGTACCTATTCATATTACTAAAACTCAATGTTAGAGCCGAATAAAATGGTTACTCTTCAGTCCCTAACTTGACTGTGACCTGTGCGACGCTTAGACAGAATAACCCTTCGCAATTGCTTACAGCAGTGACAAATTACAGAGGGAGCAAAAGGAGCATTTTGGCATGGGATTCGGTCTCGGATGTGATAAGCAAAACTTCAACACAAATTATAATTGTTTACCTGGCAGTGGCACAGAGGAAGGGTGCTCATGGGAGCTGTACTCATTACCCACGCTGAAGAGAAAGGACGTGGGATCCTTGGCTGGGCATCTCTGTTTCCTACCCTGGCAAAGATGCTGCCCAGTAAGTTTATCACTTACCAGTGTGGGGGATGAGTGGGAGAAACAGAGAATGTTCCCATCATCAGGAAGTCATCACGATCTATTGTGCTAACTTTGCGTGACATTATCAAAGAGAGAGGGGGGGGGGGGGGGGGGGGACTTCT
>VXAK01024870.1:74553-131026 GCA_013399435.1 Arenaria interpres
GGGGGGAAGCCATTCATGAGCACATTTGTTTCCAAGCAGTACAGAAAGAGGAGCTGTCTTCGGGCTTTAAGTGCGTTGATTGAAAAGTATTTTCACACCAGCACGTCGTGACTAATATTCCACGCAGTCATGTTCCCGCCCGTCACCTTCAGATGTGGGTTTGTGCAGCTGCAGGAAGGAGTTCATTTAACCCCAGCCAGGCACCTGAGAACGTGAAGGGAAAGGCTGCTGGTGCTCAGAGCAATGTTCTACCAAGCGAACTTTCTGCAATAAGGGTCGCACCTTAATTGCTGTGCGGTTTTGAGTGGCAGCCCTAAGGGCTGGGGGGTGACAGCAAGTTGTTAAGGGAGAGGGACACAGGACAGATGGACATCTAGCTGAGCTCAAGTGGGGGCAAACAAAGCATCTTCTTGCCTTATTGGTGTTTTAAGGAGGGAGCGGGGAAGCCGGGAATGACAGAGCATCCTCTTACGAGATATATTCGGTTTGTTACAAATGTCAGCAGTGCCTCTCTAGAAATTTGGTTCCGCTTTTAATGCGCTTCTGACTGCGCTTGCACGTCCTGCAGCCAAGGACAGTGTGTCCAGCTGCAATTGTCCCTCTCAGTCATTGAGCTAACCAGATGTGACCTCTGTTTCCGAGAGCTCAGGACACTTACATGCCCATGACAGAGGTGCTATAAAACCGCACCAGGTAAGAGGTATATTTCGGGCACTGGTTTGTTTTCAGCGTAGTCTCTTGAAAAGAACTGGGCTGTGGCCAGTGCTGACCTCAGTCTTTTTGTGGGCTAAACTCATGTCTTTATTCTGCTTGGCAGTGTGGGCCACGAAGAATTCTAAAATGAATGCAAGAATTCGTGGTGTGCAAGATGTCTGAAAGTACCCTCAGTTGTTTTTGTGTTTCCTCAGTGTGGTGTTACAAACGGGGCTGTGTAACAGAGAGGAGAGAGTCTGCGAGCCCCGATGGGTTGACAGTGTGAATGGTGATGCCGGAGCCCTTTTAAGTGGGGGGAATATCCATCTTGCACTGTTGTTGAAAGTAATTATGAATCTGTTTTCATTTGAGGAAAGAAAAGGCCAGTAGATGTCATTTCAATGTTTAAAATGTGAAGCTGAGGCATAAATTAGTGCCCTGCTGCTACTGATCCGTAGAGGAGTCACGAGCTTTGAAATAGAAACAGACCCGAATTCTGAATGTCACTGGCTGTACAAAGAAAAAGTACATCATGCTGGAAGGTGAGTTTTAGGCTTGTCCGCTTTTATGATACTATACTAAAAGAAAAACTGAAAAAACTCTTCCATCCTTTTCGATGTAGGAAGGGGAAAAAGCCTGTCTTCTACTCTGGGCATGTCCAGCCCCAGGTTTACTGCTTTAACAGGAGGAATTATTTTTGGAAAGAAATAAAGCATGCACCGGGAGCTCTCACCCCTTCACTGAGAACACATCTTTTTTCCTCAAAAAAGGAAAAGCCCCTCAGGCTGGGCAGAACCTCTCATTTTGATGAGAATTAGGGACCAGGACCTCTCATGCTGGGCTCTGCCCTCTGCTTTTGTTCTGTTGCTTCTTAACAGGCTTCAAGTCCAGTTTTTTGACCCTGTAAACTCTCCTGTACCTGTAAGCTGGGGATGATGCTAGCTTACCCAGTGGTGCGTTTGAAGGAGACATTGGTGATGGTGAAGCCTCCATGGTGAAGCCATCGATGGGCTGTTGACAGCACAGCTCCACATCTGTCATGGCTTATGGATACGGGGTGGTGACCTGCCGATGGGGGAGTTGCCCACAACTGTGGTGGCCTGGCGTAGTCAGAAACTTGAAGCAAGCAGAGCTGAAACAATGGCTCAAATAAACACCTCCAGATGGTTGTAGGGCAGCAGAAGAGCTGCTCTGAGGCATCTTGCTGTGCTTCCCAGATTGCTTCTCAGCCAGGGGTGGGCAAGAAGGCTGAGACCTGAGTGTTTTTCAGAAGAGACTGTGGCAGGTCCTTATGTGTGGGAGGTGGGAGTTGGTGGGAACTGCTCAGAAAAGGCAAATTCATTCATCTGACCCTTGAGGGTGTCTTGACACACGTGGACTGCCGTGGCTATAGGCAAGGGAGCAGCCTCTTTGCCTAAGCCCTTATTCTCCAGATGCTTTTTATTGCTACTGTATGGAATTAAGTAGATGGGAATTAAGTGGGATTATTATGGACATTCCCTGTTTGTTGCGGATTCCCAAAGGACAGTTTTAGGCTCTGTGGTGGGTAAATAGGGCTGACCCTCTGAGTCCTGCAACTGAAGTCCCCGTCTGAGCGCCAGAGGAATGGGACGGCGTGCCAGGAGAGGTGAAAGCACAAGGTCTGGCACTGGAGGAGCTCGCTTGGAGGGGGAGGAGGCAGGAAGGATGTGTGTATTTAGGGCCCGCTTCAAGGAAAGCTGCAAAGAGGCATTGGCGTTTATACACACGAGTTAACATGTAGGTTGTCGGGTGTTTGGTTGTTGGTTTTTTTTCCTGTTTAAAAAGGCCAGGTTCGTTCTGAGTAAAAATTGGCCTTTCCTCACAGTTAACTTGGCTTGAGCCCTCCTTGCCGCCTGGCTGGCTGGTGCTGCTGCCGGGGGCTCCCGCGGCTAGCGAACGAATGCTAGGTGTAGGGAAACCATGGGAAACGCTCACTTCCACCCTTTCTCTTTTTTTTTTGTGAGGCAGCTTTTTTTATCATAGAATCATAGAATTGTCCAGGCCAGAAGGGACCTCCAAAGGCCATCTAGTCTGACCCCCCCACAGTCAGCAGGGACACCCCCAACTAGACCAGGTTGCCCAGGGCCTCGTCGAGCCTCACCTTGAACATCTCCAGGGATGGAGCCTCAACCACCTCCCTGGGCAACCTGTTCCAGTGCTTCACCACCCTCACAGTAAAGAACCTTCTCCTAATCTCCAATCTAAACCTGCTCCCCTCCAGCTTAAAGCCATTGCCCCTCGTCCTGTCACTACTGGCCTTTGTAAACAGGCTCTCCCCAGCCTTCCAGTAGGCTCCTTTCAGGTACTGGAAGGCCACTATTAGATCTCCCCAGAGCCTCCTCTTCTTCAGGCTGAAGAGCTCCAGNGTCTCACCAGAGCAGAGTAAAGTGGCAGAATCACCTCTCTGGACCTGCTAGCAATGCATCTTTTGATGCAGCCCAGGATGCGATTGGCCTTCTGGGCTGCAACTGCGCACTGCCTGCTCATGTCCAGCTTCTCGTCCACCAGCACCCCCAAGTCCCTTTCCTCAGGGCTGCTTTCTAATACCTCACTTCCCAGTCTGTGCTGATGGCAAGGATTGTTCCGGCCCAGGTGCAGAACTTTGCATTTGCTCTTGTTGAACCTCATGAGGTTCACCTGGGCCCAAGAGCCCGTTATCGCCCTTGTGAATGTGTCCAAAAGTAGCCAAAGAGCTTGGAAGGCCCCACCGTGTTCCTTCTTCCTTTTGCGGGTCAGCTTCAGCTTCTCCCCATCTTCCCCTCCAGTAAGTGGATGTTACTGGTATTTACGCAAAGAGCCTGAAAGTCAGGAGATGAAAATTATTGGAATGGAGAGAAAAGGGGGGGGGCTTTTGTGTCTTTTTGTTTCAGAGCTTGGTAGATGCGAGCTCTGCCTCTTGCATAGCGCTGTGAGGCCACGTGGAGAACCTGCCTGTGGAGGAGAACTTCCAACACCAGGGGAGGTTTTCTGCCTGGGTCCCAGCACCGCTCAGTTTAATGAGGCGTGCTGGCTTTTGGCAGGTTTCCAACTGGCTGCCACCCCACACCGCTTTCTCTCATTAGGTAGGATGTTTTTAGGCGCTGGATTGAGTTTGCTTCCATCCTGTGCAGACCTGGTGGTGGTCTGCTTTTTACACACTCCAATTTACAGAGCCAGCCCCACACTACTAAATTATGAAGCTGGGTTTTAATAGAAACCCCTGTGTAGGCTTAAATTGTTTCCACTCTATTTGGAGTTTCCTGCTCTGCTGGTTTTTATTTTGTCCCGTGCATGGAAGCGTGGAGGGAGGAATCCACAGGAAAGCAGAGAGGCAAAGATGAAGAATTCAGCCTGAGAGCACTAGCAAGCACAGACAAAATAAAAGGTTAATGGGCTCCGTATCCAGCTCTGATGGAGGTGATGGAGGGAAAAAAAAAAGCAGCTTTCTAATCCCTATAACAGTTCAGCAGAAACTTGCGTGTTGTTTTCAATGCTGCTGGTGGGTTAGATTGTCTCAATAAAATATTTTCTTGCCCGACTGTTTTTTGTCTTGACAAAAGGGATCCCCCTTCCAGCTTCGCATCGTTTCCACCCCGTCCTCCACGTCCTCCAGGCTCTCCCCTACAGCCCCGTGCCGCCGCGGGCTGGGCCAGGATTACACTTGCCTATTAAGCGCTTGCCAAAGTCCGATCTGGTCAGCACGGCTTGGTTTTTAGCAGTGCCGCAGTAAACTTGTGTCGTCCCTGATGGCAGGTACAATCGCTGTCCTCCCCTAAACCGGTTGGGTCTGTCACACGGTGAAAGTGAGGGATGTTGTTTCAACCAGGGACCTCCCGGTAGACCAGGAGTCCTCAGCACTGATTCCCTGAGGCCACTTCGTCGTGGGTGGTGACCTCTTCCCTCTGGGGGTAACGAGATGGGAGAGGTTTGGAAAAGCAGTGATAAGAGGAGGCAGTGGGCTAAAGCTGGTCAGCGCGTATCTGCTCCTGCCCTTCTCTCCCCACAGCCCCTGTGGGCATGCGTCGGGACCCAAGTGAGGGGACAGGGGACCCCTTTCCACCATGACAAGGCGTGGTTGCAAGGATGTGTTCCAACCACTCAGACACACCAGTTTGAAGAGCCCTGGTAGAGGAGCAACTTGGGGCTGTTGAGCACAGATGCAGCAAGTCAAAGCGACTGAGCTTCAGGTGTGTGCCCGAGGGCTTGGAGCAGATGTGGTACCGGGCTCTCTGAACGTATGGCACGTCTTACAGCGCGTGAAACAGCTTAAACCATCTGACTTGGCTTAAGCGTATACAGTACTAGCAGCTATCTCCAGAGTCCTGCCTGGGGTTTACAGGTCTGGCTGAAGAGAAGGTTGGGCTGCGAGTTGCAAAGGCTGCCTTCGTCCCTCAATGGCAGGAGTAACACCACAGTTTCTGTCATTGTCATCACGCTGGAGCCGTGTTTGGGTACTTACTGTGTTTAATCGCATGGCTGATCTGCTTAATGTTTCTCCTGGGGTCACTCATAACACGTTTATTTTTAGGATTCGGGGAAATTAGGGACGCTAGCAGGCTGTTGTGTTTCTCTCCCAAGGCAGGAGTTTTCCAGACGATGATGGTAATAACAGCAGCCCTTAGTAGCTCAGCTCAATGAAGGGAGCGCTGGCGACTCTTGTAGGGCTTAATGCTTGCAAATGAGTGATCTCCACTGAAAATATGCTACAGGGGTAGGTGGAGGCCACGAGTGCCCTGGGTTTGGATAACTTGGAGGATAGGCATATAGTCTGTTGGGAAATCCCTGGAAATAAAGGATTTTCTGATTAAAATACTCAGCGTTTGGGTGTAGAACTGCGGTGGTTATATATCCTCCCTGGTATACAGCTATGAATTGTGCCATTTCGTGACAAACTTGTTGCTTTGAGGAGCTCCTTTGTACCTGTCTGGTAGCTCCAGTAGGGCATCTAACATGCTTCTCGGTTGCTTTTAGGAAAGAAAACGTGCTGAAAGGCCTGTGGTAACCGTCACCCTAATGCGCCTCGCTCTGCTTGTTGTTTTTAAACAGATGGACCTCTCTGTGGAAACTCTTTATAGCTTCATGCAGGAGCGCCAGAAGAAGTACGCCAAGTATGCGGAGCAGATCCAAAAGGTCAACGAGATGTCTGCCATCCTCCGCCGTATACAGATGGGCATCGACCAGACCATCCCGCTGATGGAGCGGCTGAACAGCATGCTGCCGGAGAGCGAGAGGCTGGAGCCCTTCAGCATGAAACCTGACCGGGAGCTAAAGTCCTAGTTGATCCGGCAGGCTCCCCCTCCTCACCTTCCATGCTCCGGCCTTCAGCACAGCCACGCTTCCAAGGGGCTGCGCTGGCAGATGTTTGAAGCGGACGGCAGTGCTGCCGGACTCTCTGCCGGGGCATCGGGGGGAAGAGCAGCGTCAGCTGCCAGAACTGCACGGCCAGGAATCCAGGAGCTCCCTGGTCCCGCCGTCTGGAGGAGATGATTTACCGTTCTTTCACCTCCCTCCTCTTGCCCTCCTGTCTCCTTTGCCGCTACCGCCCGTGCAGAGACATTTGTTCTATTGCTGTGACCAGATTGGGGTTTACAGAGGAGGAGTTTTCTTTCGCTTTTTTTTTTTTTTTTTTTTTTTACTTTTACTAGAAAAATTCGAAGGGATGCAGGGTGCGACAAACCCTCTGACATGGTTTTTGTGCCACTGGGGTGTAGGCGATTAGACGGCTGGCAGGTATTTTGGAGATCCCCTGGCCTTAGAAATATGTGTGTTTTATAGGTGAAAGTGCGGGAGCCAGGAACTGGCTTATTAAAATCTGCCTATTATCATAATTAACATGGTTTGCGTGGCAGGGTTTTGGCATTTCCTCCTCGAGGCTCCTGTTTTTATGTGCTCACTAATTTATGAGGCTGTAAAGGAATAACTGTTCCAGAGATGTGTGTACGTTAATGTTCAGCAAGCCTTCGTGTTCCTCTCCCCCTGGCCCTGGCAATGTCCCCATGCCCCAGGCGGTGGCATTTCATATCCTTCACCTTGCACAGCGATTCCGACAGGCACTGACACCCACCTGCTGGCTTTGCGTCCCGAAGCTGGACATCAGGTGTCTTTTTTTTATTTTTTTTATTGAGACACTCCAGTTATCTTAGTGCTCTCCTTTTCTACCAGAGGGATAAAGTTGTTTCTTTGCTTTCAAGCGTATGGAGATGGAGCCGGGGGGGGGGAGATCAGAGAAGTCCTTTTAGGTCTTCTCCTTGCCTTAGCTGCCGTCACGCCGAGAGCTTGCCTGAGCCTGGTGGGTTGTGACTGAAACCACGCAGCTCTTTGGGACCGTGCTCAGCGAGCTGCTCCAAAGGCAAGAGGATGCTTTTGCCTTCTCCGAAGCCGAGGGCTCTGCTGGGAGGCAGGGACCGTGTCCGTGCTCCCCGGGTGTTGGGCTGGCCCACAGGAGATGGGGTCGCTCGCCGAGTCTGCCACTGGTCTGCTGCCTGCGGGCGATTCGCAGCACCTCCCTGAGCTTCGGTTTCTCCCCGTATGAAACAAGAGGACATTCTACACACTGATGTAAAAATATTTACAGATCTAGAAATAAGGTTTTAACAGCCTGGGTCACCGTGGCGTGGCAGCTCTTGTCTGCGGCAGAAAGGGCGTGAAACCAGAAGCGAGGAGTTCGCTGGGTTAAGGGTAGGCTTGTGTGTGTTTATGTTGGTGCCAGGGTGCTGTCGCTGGCGAGGAGGCTGAAGTGTGCCCATGAACCCCAAGGGTTTTGTACCTCAGGTGTGCAATTCCAGTGGCGAGGAGAGCTGTGTTTGAGGGAGTCCACATGACAGCTCATCTGCCAGTACACCACCGGGCTAGGTGTCTTGCCAAAGGTGACTTGCTTCGGTACCTCTTAGTACTTAAAGAGTACCTAATCAGCAAAAGGTGGTCTCTAAGCGTTTGAGAGTAAGAGCACGGTAGGTTTTTGAAGGTGTTAATTGCTGGCTGGTGGCAGAAAGCAACAGGCCGTTCTCTTGTTGCATTCCCAAAGGCCATGTAGCATAAACTTTGTGACACAGGCTGCGGCTGACGTAGATGTGGATCTGATCCGTAGCGCTGATCGGACCCCAGGGCCCGCTGAGCAGTGTCTGAAAGCAGAGTCCCATAGAAATGAAGCCCCCTGGAGTGATGCTCTGGGAAGAACGATTGACTGCTGGAGAGGCAGCGAGGAACTCAGCAGATTTTTCTAGTAAAGGCAGCAGAGTGGGCCTGGTTGCCTGCTGCCTCCACCCCAGGGTTGTTACGTAGTGATATGCACACAGGCATATGCTGTATGTTGCATGGGATGTCAGATCAGGCTTCGCTCCTTGCTCGTGCGTCCTGCAGTATTTTGCACTTGGTTTGTTAAAAGCTTACACGAGACGTAACAACCCATGAAAACCTGCTTGTTGTGGCCGTGGCCGTGCCCGTGAGGGTCCTCGTCGTTCATCACCGACTATGTCTCTGCCTCCCGTCATCAGACACACCAGAATATTCAGCAGCTTTAAATAGCGGCTGCAGGCGTTCCTGTCCTCCTCATGCAGATGATGCTGTCTGGAAGTTTAGAATGTGCGACATTCAGCCGTCTGCCAGACGGGATCATGGATATCCCACACCCTGGCGTGCTGGAAGCCTATACCGGTGGGAAGATCCTGATACTGGGTCTTGAGGCGGGGGTTAGGCTGCAGATGCTCTCTTCTGTAAAGCTTCTGGACATTTTGCCTCATGCTATTAAGTACCAGATCAAAGCATTGCTCCTCGCAGTGCTAATGAGGGCAAGCGAGTATATATTCCTACCCGAAAGCTGCAGGAGCAAGGGCTGCAAATCAGTTCCATCCTTATTTGTCATAAACCACGAGACATTCGGCTGATAATGGGAGAAAATGCTTGTTCCAATGAACACATAAGCCTTAGAGCTTATGAATGTGCTGCTGGGCCTCCCAGCTAGAGTTTTCTGAGCAGCAAGGGTAAGCTGTGAAAAACGTTAATAGCTTAACTAGAAAGAAATCAGAGGTGAAACGCGAAGGCCGACCTCTTCCAAAGCACGCAGGCCATCACCTTCATTCCACGGGTGATAGTCTTGTGCGTGGGTACTGTAAGATACCGTGCACCCTCTAACTGTTCTCAAACGATGGTTTACAGTTTTAAATAAAACTTTGTCACTGGCTTCATTAACTGTAAGTCTTTCGACCTCTCACTGAGGGGAAGACATTTCCTGCCACGTCTTCTTGAGCTGCTGTTCGTTGCTTGGCTGCTCCTCCTTCGCTTTGCTCTGCACGCTGCTTTCAGCTTCATCTTGGATGCAGGTGATGCTCAAGGTGAGACTGTTGCTTTACTCCCTTTCCCACTGTTTAGCAGAAGATTTGAGATGTGACTGGAATTACCTTTCTGCTTATGAATTCCCTTTTCCAAGCCAAATGCTGTTGGAGAAGGCCTCAGGTATCTCTTACGAATGTACTAGCCCTTACTTCTACCACAAAATTAGTGCTATGAGCAGAGAATAACCTGCTGTGCTCTGCTGAACACAAACGTTTCTGCCCTTTTCTGCTTTCTGAGGTGGTGTGTGGTCTGGGGTGCGGGCTAAGCTATTTGATGGACAGTCTTCTGAAAAGCTGGGGAACAGGGCGAGTCTCGGGGGCTGTGGTTCCCTGCTGACCCGAGCCGCTCTGGTTTTTTCCCCTGACTGCTATTGTGACCTCCCCTTCGTGCTGCCGCTGGTGCTTGTTGCATCCTACACTGCTCAACGTGCTACACGTGCAGAAGAGGTTTGCTGTGTTGTTTCCGTTGTTTTGTAATTTAATACATTGACAGGGTGCTAAAGTGCCAACCTATCTGCAGGGCAATTTCTGTGAAGATCCAGTGAAGGGGACAGAAGAGAGTTGTGTTTCTTTTTTTAAAACAATAAATATGTATTTTAAATTAAATATATTTAAATGTATTTAAATATTTAAAGTGTATTTCCCCTCCTCTAAGCTTTTACACGGAAAGAGTAGAAATAACGTGTTTTTCACAGGTCCACTCATTGCATGAGCCAACCCCCTCTCGGACTGTTTGCCAGTGGTTTCCTGAGGTACTATTGTAACGTCCCTCCTGTTCCCGAGCCGCCAGGGTGTTATTTTGATTACCAGCCCGGTGGCTGAGCGCACTCCTTGGTCGGTGGGTTATTATCCTGTTGGCAGAATTGCTCTGCTTTCAGCTCCCTACATGCTACGTCTCCCACAGCTCAGGCATTAAAACGTTTGGTATCGCTCTTTTCCAAGTGTGTTGTTTCTCCGCTTGCCTTGCGTATTCCCCGTTTACAGGGCGCCGCTTCTGGCTGTGATGTCTGTGGGCCCTACACAGCCTTCAGCGTGGGCAGTCCCGTCTTAGCTTCTACCACTTTGTACGCCGTCGGAGTCAACTCACTTTCATGCCATGGAAGTGGCTGGTTCCAGCTGCCCTGGGGTTGCCTGCCCTGGAACTGTAAGGAAACCTGTGTCCCGGCATGAAAATAGATGTTGGGGTTTGGGGGATGCTCTCCCAGTTCACGTCGGCACTGAGATCCGGTTGAAATCAATGATGTGCCCGGGGATGCTTGTGACGCCCCAGCAATGGGGTGGGACTGTGGTTCAGCTGGCTGTGTGCCTTTTCTGTGCTGGTAACCTCTTGGAGGTAAAGAAGAGGGTCTGGGTTTGATGGATCCTGGGTTTGATGGACTCGACTTGGATGCACAAAGCACTTGCGGTGTGGGACACCCTCTGCCTGTTTCATTAGTGCAGCTGCGCCTTGTGTGCACCCAATGGCCTTCCTAAGATTCAGCAGTCAGGGTAAACATGAGCAGAAAAGTAGGGGGAGAGGGCAGGGAACAAAATTAAAACCACTTCTCTTCCTCTCAAAAAGAGCCACGTCCTGACAGATCCTTCACATCGGTTCTTTGCCAGATTGCGGGAGGAGCTAGAGATGGGCAGCCTGGGCAACTTGGCTTTCAGGGTGGCCCCTGCTGATTCTTCACACATCACCGAATGGGTCAGTTTGCACTTTTAGACAATCTTCAGCCTCTTTGCAGCCTGCCTCTCTGAGGGTTCTTGGCTTGCTTTCAACTGCCATACTTAGATTTGAACTTTAACATGAGCTCGCACGGGACAGCCTGATCCTCGGAAAGGTGACAGAGAAAGAGCTCACGCAGTGGTCCCCAAGGCAGGTCTGAGGCAGTGCTGGGTGTGCTCAGGGAGAGGAGATGGGGATGTGTGATGGGGAGAAGAGAGGAACATTCAAAGGGCAATGCTTAATATCAGCTGCCTAAAATAACGCTTCTGTCTTTTTAAAAGTTCTATATTTTAACAGACCTCATGAGAAAGGTGTGGAGGTAATGAAATATGATGACCTACCGGAAGACCAGAACAAGAAATAAATGAGGATGGCTGTATATTTTGCCAATACCTTGCTGGGGGTGTTACCCGTGTAGCATTCAAATGAAGGATTTGATTCTGTTCTCTTAATTCTGATGCAGGCCAAACTACTGCGAAGCGTGGCAGTACTCAATAGACCACCACAGGGATTGTCAGAGACCAAGCAGCCAGCTTACTGCACGATTTTATTCCAAAAGCAAGGGGCAGCTGCTGTAAGAGCTGATTGCTGAGGGAAATCCAGCTTTGAGAACATCCTGTGATGGAGCCGTTTCCTGCAGGAAACAGGTTAGTCTAATGAACTTAGGAAATCGGGGATTTAGAGAATAAGTAGATGTACCTGCAGCAGCATGTGGTTCTCCTGGCATTGGGAAAGCAACGTGTTGATGGACTGTCACCTATGGTGAGCGGGGTGTTAAATGAAGAGAGAGGTAAATGTGTAGGGGTTGGGGTGGGGGGAATTTCTTGTCTTTAAAGTGATACGATGCCCCTGTCACTGCCTGGATCGCTCTCTGGCTTTGTACAGCAGTGGTGCTTGGTGAGGGTCCCTGTAAACACCAGCTGGAGTGCACATCTCTAAGCATTCCCTTCCAGCAGGGCATTCTCCCCCTCTACTCTGTACTGGTGAGGCCACAACTGGAATCCTGCGTCCAGTTCTGGGCTCCCCAGTTCCAGAGAGACAGGGAACTGCTGGGGAGAGTCCAGCGTAGGGCAACAGAGATGATGGAGGGATTCACCTCAGCATCTCCCTGATGAGGAAAGGCTGAGAGAGCTAGGGCTCTTGAGCCTGGAGAAGAGAAGGCTGAGGGAACTGGAACGGGCTGCCCAGGGAGGATGTGGAGTCCCCTTCTCTGGAGATCTTCAAGACCCACCTGGATGCTCCTGAGTGATGTGCTCTGGACAACCCTGCTTTGGCAGGGGAGTTGGGCTGGATGGTCTCTAGAAGGTCCCTTTCAACTCTGACAATTCCGTGATCACAGGAGGGAAGCTAGATTAGGTAAATCTCAGGAGATTATCAAGACAACCTGTTTTTTAGGATAACAAGGTGATGCCATTTAGGTCTAGTGTTGCGCATGGTTCTTGTTTTACCTTGCAACGGATAAAAGCTTTGCATGTAAGAGCGGGTATGTCTTGTTTGTAGAAAGTACAGCAGCTCTTGCAGGTTCTTACCTGGGCTCTGGCTGATGGTACAGTCTCCTCTAGAGAGGTTCTCAGGAATGTAAAGATTCTGCCTTTCCTTTTCTGGAGTTGCGTTTTGAAATGCTCTTAAAAAATGTTTCCGTTGCTGCACCCAAATATGAAGATGCCGTGACGCAAAGTTGTGGGCTTTGCCATTTAAGGGTATAACCACAGCGGCCACACTCCACTGCAGGATTCAATTTTCATATATGCTCCCTTTGTATAAGCTATTCTCTGAAGGAGCGACGAGCGGCGTACCCCTCCCTCAGCGCTCAGCAGTCGCTCCCACTGCTTCAGGACTGGCAGAATCAGTCAAACAATTCAATTGTTCTTCAAACAAGAGGTATGGGAGGCAAGGGAAAAAAATAAGGGGTTCATACAGGGGTAACTCCATCAATTTGAAAATCCTTCCTTCAGAAAAACTAGCACAGCTGCCTCGGGAACAGTTTACCCACGACTGGATTAGACACCTAGTTGTTAATGCAGAGCAGTGCCCCTGCCGCTCTTCAAGGGAGCAGGAGGGGTGGGGTGAAGAGGAAGAGGTTAAGAGGCTGAAGCTGTTCCCAGCCCTGTAAAACCCCCGCTGCTCAGGATGAGGGGTCCAGAGCTACCCAGTCTCTGCCATTCCCTGACAGGCAGGCGTCCGCAGCGCGGGGGGTGCACGAGGAGAACGGGCCTCCTGCTCGGAGGAAACGCGCGCGCCGCGGCCGGAGGCACACAGGCTCCTTCCTCAGCCCTTCTGTATAAACAGGTACCATTTCTGATTTTATTTCGTCATAACATACGGGTAATGCTCATGACACAACAAGATGAGAAACTCACATCTCTCCGAACCATTTAACCAGCTTGCCATACACCAAAGAACGTTATATTCATATGGAACATGTACACATTTCCCACCCCACCCCGCCCCCCCCCGGCCTCTCGCATCCTCCACTTTGCTTTCCAAACTTCTACAAACCGTTCCCAGCATCGTTCAGGTACAGGACACTAGTTCAGACAGGAGACAGGGCACCACCCTGCGCAGGACACGGGGTTAAGGCTTCCTCCTACGGGAACCCCTCCCCTAAAAATACTGAGCCTGCAGCTTTGATTCATTCAGTGACCGTGGCATATTGGGAATCACAAGGAGCCAGAAGACCAGGATTTCGGTTCCTCACTCACCAAATGAAACCCAAACGTACATATTTGGATGTATAGAGAGAAGGGGAGAACACACACGTGTGAAGAAGCACAAAAGACGGGAAGATTCTCTTTCTGCCTCTAGGGATTGGTTTGTGTTAACCCCATTAACTGACCTGAATCAAAGACACGGGCTTTTTACTGAAATCTGGCTGAGAGGAGCACTGCTAAATCGTTTACGTACGTATATACACACAGGGAGCGTGTGTAGGTGCTGAAAATAGCTGTAATGTAATCAACTTTCACTTGATATGTAAACAGAGACAAGTGGCAGTATGTTTAATCACTAGCCAAGACCTGACATGTTTTCCAGCCTGCTGTCAACCTCACCCTTGCCGAGAGTACCCCCTTCTTCCAGCATCCCACACACACATCGGGAACACAGCCCCCATGTTCCGTTCCTCCTGGTGCTGCCTCTCACACTCTCTCTCTCTCTGTGCTTTTTTGCACTTCTTTTAGGATCAAGTTAATCAACGCTGTAGCTTTCAGTGCTATTTTGAAACAGTCCACTGTAGGAAATTGAAGTCACATCCTAGCCACAAAACAAAGTGACAAAATCATCTCCACTTTTCAATATAGTAAAACCTGAGATTTGAGTCACAAACTAGCTAAACTTACAGTAAAAACGAAACAAAAACAAACAAAAAAAAAAAACCCCAAAGCATAACCCAAGCTGCTGACTTGAATTAGGGCTTCAGTTTGCTGCTGACAAGTATTTTTTTAAAGCTGTTGTCCGGGGTAAGTATTTGTTACACGTGATTTACAATTTTCAGCTGCCTGCACAGAAATGGGACAAAACAATATAGTTTCACCGCCCGCCGTAGGTGTGTTCTGAGGGGTCCTGGGGAAGACGGCGATGATGAGTGTGCAGCTCCCCTGGGAGCGGGAAGGATGAAGCTCGAGGCTGTTGCCTCCGGAGCCCACCCCTCCCTGAGCGCACACCTCAACGTGCACATACACCAGGTAGGGCAGGAACGGGGAGCTGCAGGGGCAGCAGCTGGATTGCTGGCCTTTGTTTTTAGTGGCCAGCCCAGCCCAAACCAGGCCAGAAGAGCCTCATCGCCCATCAGCCATCCCTCCCGGCGGCAGCAGGGAGGTGACACCTCCTTGAGCTGGCGTGGTGAGGCCGTGGTACCTACCAGCAGCAGCCCAGCTAGAAGCTGCTGCAGCCAAATGATGGATCGGCACGCTAGGACACCCAGAGCCTACGCTGGGACAGAGGACAAGGGCCAGGATCAAGTTCCTTTGGAGCTGTGAGCGCGAGAGGTGCTGTCTCTTCTCTGTCACACCACACTGTGAGACAGGACGCTGGAGGTCCCCTTCTGTTTGCCTTGGAGAGCCAGCCAGACTTCTCTTTCTCAGATGAAGCCAGCAAACCTAGGGAGAAGCTTCTATCTCCCAAGTCCCCGCAATTTTGGGGGAGGATGTTGGGATGGCAAAAAAACCCAACCACCTGAATTGCACCCACCCCACGCGCCACTGGAACCATAGGAAAAGCAGTTCCTTAATGGTATTGGCCAGTTCAGGACAAAAGCCCATCCCAAACTCATTTTTAGGTTTAACAAAGAAACAAAAAGCTTTCAAGGGCCGTCTGTTGAATTGTCAATTGGCGAGAAAATGATGCTGTGGTATTGTACCGGCCGCTTCTCTTGCACGTAACCCTAAGTATTAACCTCTCCGTTATAGCTCAGAAGCCAAAGCAGCTACCCCTCTCCCAGAAGCCAGCTTACTATCAGAAATACAAATACTGCTTATTTTATGGTTCAAAAGACTGGGGGAAACACTCAAAGTATGGTTCGTTCATCTCTTTTTTTTTTTTAAAGAATTGCTGCTGAGCCAACTGAAACACTTGTGCGTAGACAGCTTTAAAAAAAAAAAAAGAAAAAAGAAATAAAATCAAATGTGGCTAGTCGTTACTTGTTCACATTGCTGATGAACTGACTACCAGCATCTGGCAGCCATAAAGCCCTAGTTTATTTTTTTATATTTTTGAGGTACTGGGTTTTTTTTTTTCTCTCTGAAGCAGCTCTCTAGCGAATCACCTAAAGCCTATCCATTAGAACAATACTTACACCGCTATTTACATGTCTCTGAACTGTGCGTTCAGACCAGCCTCGCTGTAACCAGTCCCTACATCCTTTGGAATCGCTCCCGGTCTCCTTTCTGACAGGAAAGGGTAAAAAAAAAAAAAGGTCTCCCTCCAGAGGTTGGCTCAGTGTCAGGGCTAAGGTGCACTGGTGAGGACGTGGGGCATGAGGAGGGGAGAACAAAACTGGCTTTGATGGGTCCGAGCCTGTTTCAGTGGAACCAGAAAAAGGGGTTGACACCAAGAGAGCTTCCTTTTTCAAAAAAAAAAAAAAACAAACCACTGAAAGGATGTGCAATCCACTGCATAGAATTGTGAGGGAAAGAGCTTTGAAATGTTCTGCCCTTCTCCGGGAAAGGGGAGGAGGAGAAACACAGCTGTATGGGCAGTCTCCTCTGGCAGATGCTCACTTGACATTTCATCGCCGTATCAATCTCGTCACTGCGTTCACACTGAAGACTCACGTTTCTTCCCCCTCCCCCCCCCTCCACCCCCCAGCCTTTTTGCCCAAAGTTTGTTCTTTTCAGATTCATAGGGACCTCTCAAACGCTGGGGGGAGCGGCCCGGATGGGGGAAGCGACTCAGATGATAGAGTCCCACAAGCCTGCTGCCCCTCAGGACACTTCAATGATTTCCATGCTGCCCGAAAAGCTCGACTGACTGCCTACTTTCCCCAGTTCTTCTCTGGACCTGTTGTCGGACATGATGCTCTCCCCAAACTCCATCTGGCAGCTTCTGCGCTTAAACTGCTTTTCGAACGAGCTCTCCTCGTGCCAGCTCCGCCTGGAGTCACCTCGGTCACCCTGCTTTGGCCTCCTGCGCACGGCACAGGCTTGGTCGCAGCCCGTGGGCAGCTGACTGCAGCTGTAGGCAGAGTAGGCAGCGCTGTTCCCATAGATGGCGGAGGCAGAGTAGAAATGGGAGGACTCCGTTGCGAAATACCAGCTGTTGGTAAGGGACGTCGCCGACGTCTGAGGAGCCAAGATGTCCGAGTGCCAGCCTTTGAGGCCCAGCCCAGCAGCAGACTTCGCCAAATGCTGCTGGCTGGTGGAGAGGCCAAACAAGAAGTTCGTTCGGTAGTTGTCTTCCATGCTCCCGCTGCGGTGGAGGGGGTAGAGGAGCGAGCGCTGAGCGGTGGCCCCACTGCCGGCTCTCCCCAGGTGCTGCCGTTTGCTCTGGCTGTCCAGCTGCCAGGTGTTGGGGGGTTTCTTGGGAGGGTTCGCTTCCTCTTTATCAGGGCTGGTTTCTGGGGTCTGCTCCGAGACCTCCTGGACGGGGGAGAACTGACACAGCTTGCCGCTGCCCTCTAAAGCAGTGGTGTGTTTGTAGTATTCCAGGGTGTCCTCAGAGGAGGCAAAGCCCTGAACCGATGCGGTCACGCAGTTGCTGCTCGCCGAGTAGGACACAGATTTGATATCCAAAGAAAAGGAGCGCTTCAGGCGGTTGCTGTCCTCCACCTTATCTAGGGAGACGTGCAGTCCGTTTATGCCCTGTACCAGCGGGCCATCTTCCAGAGGGGACAAGTGCCCGCGCGGGGCACTGCCGCAGGCCACCGGCTTCTGCTCCACCACCTCGGAGGTGGCGGTGATGCAGAGCTGGTTAGCGGAGAGGCTGCTCTGCCCACCTTCCGGGACCAGCACGTGCTCGCTGCTTTTTTCCAAATGCAGAAGTTTCAGCTTACTGATATGCCCGGGCTGAGCGCTCTGGTTCTTGATCTTTTTCTCGAAGTCCAAAAGCTGGCCCAGAAAGTTGAAGTTGGGAGAAATGGTCGGCCTTTTTTCTTTCACAAATCTGGAAAGAGGGGACAAACAAAAGAAGAATTACTTTAACGATCTGCTGCTCAGACCTGAGGTAACCCTACAGCGATTGTTGTGAATGTTAACAGCCTAATTTTAACTCGTCAGGATGCTGGGACTAAGGTTTGGTCGAGCACAGGAAACATGGATGGAAAGACAAAAAAAGAGGCAGCTTTTAAACAAGATAATTCTGGATGCTGTCAGTTCTCACTGTGGCTTAGTTAAAGGCAGCTATGAAAGGGAAGACAAAACATTCTTTTTGCCTCCTCACGATGTCCACAACAAGGTTTGAGGGAATTGTTTCCCTTATTTTATTTTACTTTACCAGTGGGATCTCTGCTCTTGAGGTTTCTGACCGAGCTTTAAGAGCTCCTCAAGTTCTGCAGGAGGAGCGTCAGAGCTCCAGCCAGGAGACCTTGCCCCCCCAGCGCTACAGAAAGCGGACGTCTTCCCCACCCTTCAAAGGGATGAAACCCCCTGTTCCTTGCACCTCTCTCACGCTGCTGTCACTGCAGCGAGTGCTTCCTACCCTGGCGTGTCTTTGCCAGGCAAGGCAAAGGGCTCTGGTACACACTGGCCTCATACAGCGTACGCCAGCGATTTCTACCATCCGCTGGTATTGACCACTGGTAACGACCATCAAAAAGAAAACTGGAAAGAAACAAATGTGGCATTAAACCAAAAATGCCCTCTCCAGCTCTGCAGGTGTCCAGCAGGGAAGGGCAGCAGTATTACCAAACCACTGGAAGAGTTAACCTGCTCTCCAGTCCTGTAGGAAGCAGCCCGACTCGCACACAGGTGCCAGTCTAAGCATGCACTTACATATTTGGTTGAACATGGACAAGGTGCAATGCCTATTTAAAATGTTTTCCTGAACTGGGAACTCTAAATGTATGAAAGAATATTAGAAGTAAGTATAAGTCATGTCATATCCTTCAAAGCTAAATACAAAAGCAATACTTCCTACCTGTCTGATTTGCAATATAGCTAAATAAGTACTCTTTGCTTTTTACGGGCTGTAAAACAGAAAGCTGCCCAAATCCTTCCTCCTTTTGTTTTTTTTTTAAGCATTCCGGGAACTATGAAGGTACCAGATGACGAGGGAATTAACAAGGGAAGAAACCTTGAAGAGCTAAATCTAGTACAAACACACACATATGACTGGGAAAATTAAACATTATTAAAAGCAAGAAAGTCTCTCTGGGGATACGTACAGAAGGAGTCATTAAAAACAGCATGAAAAAAATTCCAAGGTGTACTTGTGTATATGTGTATACACTAGCACAAGTGCAAGCAAGCACATGAAAAATACCAAATAAAACTTACTACTTTTCATTATTTTTTTTTTTAAGGTGCCAAACAACAAACCACAGTAGGAATGGTTGAGCTGATGCGATGACCGGGAAGATCAGATAGTGCCAAAGTGACAGCGGAAACTTCCACCGTGAAGTGCCGCGACTGGCAAATGGAGAAAACGAAGAAGCCTCCTCAGAAGAGGTTCTCTCGCTGGATCTCCTGCCATTGGATCTGGGGGCTTTGATTCCTGCGCAAGCCATTTGCTTATAAGGATTCATAGAATCTTCATTCGTTCTTTGCCAGTCAAAGTTAGCTGTACTTGCTACTGGGTTTATTATTTAAAGCAAGATCATTTTGGTCAACGCTGCCATTTCTAGCGGGCTCTCTAAAACGCTGTTCCTTCTGCTTTCTCCTTGCCCCACACCCCAAATTTAATCCTAAATTTAAAACTAGCTTTTTAAAGAATGAAGAGGGTACAAGCAAGTCTGCTGGGCCCCCCTGACAAGTTTTAAGGCCTTGCAAACATTTTCATTTCAGAATGCATATTCCTTTTTTCAATCGGAAAACTTGCATAAGATCTAATTTTGATGTTTGTTATGCAAAAGAAAAGATTAAAAACTTTTATTTCCTCAGATCTTTTGCTTCAAGTAACAGCATCACCCTTTTGTAATAGCGTCAGAAAAGCATGTTATCCAATGACTTTAACTCAGAGGAAAGTATTTTTCTTTCGAGCTTTGCCAACAAGAGATCCCAACCCAATGAGTGAAACATGTTGCAGGCTGTTCTCGCTCAGCCATAGCAAAGGAAATACGGCAAAATATAATCTAAATTTCACAGTAGTGGTTCAGTATTAACAGCGCAAAGAAAAAAGGCCTAGGTTGATTAATCCTTCACGCTCAATTGACACTTCTGGTTAAGAAACAAACTAGAATTTAATGCAGAGGTTTCGCAGAGGAATTTAGAAGCAGCACTTTAAAAGTCCTCTGAAGCCTGTGCCTTTTAGAAGCGTTTAGCATTCTGCAGCTCTAACCCCCAGCCACTGCAGCCTGAGAGCAGACAGGCGGGGTTTTTTTTAGTGACTCAAGCTCAGGCCTTGCACAAGCGTCCAATCCACGTGCACTGGTTCATCCACACTGTCTATACTTGCCTAACTGGGAGCGTCCACCTACGCCTCTCAACCAGACCCGTTTTACCCTACGCGTTGAAATTACTGCACAGCACCAAACTGTCAGCAGGCTCTGGTAAGAAACTGTGGAACATCTCTAAAGGCACTGGGAGATGGTTGTAGCTCAGGCACCTCTTTCATGCACCTTTTCCACTGCAGACATGAATTACGAATCAGCTTAAAAGAAAATGCCCCACGGAAAATCACGCTCCACAAGGGAGTATCTGATGCTCATCCTTCTGTCCTCATCTGTGTTTTAGAGACAGTAGTAGCCAACACGCTGGTGATGTGGAAGATGCTTTCTCACCACCTGCTCCAACACAAGTGTTCAAATTGCTTCTGCACCACGGACGTGAAAGTGATGCATCAGCTCTGGCGACTTGCGTATAAAGCCCATCAAAAAGAAACCCATCGTTTTCTGTACGAAACAACGGGGCAGGTCGTTAAATGAAATAGAGAAGTCGTGGTAAACGGCAAGCGTGCCACCTGGGATCTAGTGAAGCGTTCACAATCCAAGTATAGAAACATGGGATTTGAAAGGTTAAAAAGGAGGGGTGGGGGTGGGAGCATGGCCCCACAAAAATTCCCTGACACTTCAAAATACTTTCTGGTTGAGTTTAATAGCAACAAAGAAGTCTTCTTAATTCCTAGACATTTTACCTGCAGGCAGTTCTTGGAGAGCATGACCAAATACCAAACTGAAGTCAACAGCTCCAGCCCAGCATTTGTCATAAGCGTGACTATAAATATCCTCAGTTCTCTTTCTTTAACCCTGTCCATTCCATTCTCTCTCTACCTTAAATCAAATTTAAACCGCTTATTAAATGTGCGTGCATGTACATACATATACAGACACAGCGATACCACACACGCAACAATATCTTGTATTTGCCTCCTTGAAGTGAAGGCCTTTTGCAGGTGGGGAATTAATAAAAGGTGCGAGATGTCTACACACCACCACTAATTTGTTTATGGAGGAAGCCAACATTTAAAACAAAAGCGTGGAGAGGCCAGTGAAGCACTGGATAAAATAACACGCCTGCTCATACCCTTGGTCATATAACCTTTCATTCTTCACCTTAAAAACAAACCCAACAGGCAGGGGAATTAATATGAAAGGAAATCTTCTCCTTACCTGTAAGCTTCATCTAAGGACATATCCATTCTCTTCATGATATAGGCAATAGCGATTGTGGCAGAGCGAGAGATTCCAGCTAAACAGTGCACTAACACACGGCCATTTGATGCTTTTGCTTTTTCTGCGTTGCAAAGAAATTGGCAAGTGTCACACACGATGAAAAGTTTGCAAAGGAAGCAATGTTATTTCAAATCGTTCAAAACTTCCAAATAAACTGCTAATTGCAAATCTCATGGAAGCTTTAAACAAAAATGGCTTATTTTCTCCAGCACTGTGTAGCACTGAGTGTAGGAAAAGCGTGGGACTACACACAGGAAACACGCTGCAGTTACAGCATGCTGCATTTTAACGTGCACATAAACAAACCTAGTTAGATGTCTGGGAAAGGTGATTGTTTCTAATTTTATACGCAAGTAAAAAGCAAGCATTCATGATGGAACAATTCGGCCAATTCAGATTTGGCTAGCTCACTTCCCAAAGCTAAAGACAGGATCTGTACATCAAATTTTCTAATTTGCTCTCTGCGGACATAGATCAGGCATCTGCCAGCTTGCCAGAAAGCAGAGCTGTGCTCTTTAAAAGTGTCTTTGTTCCTCAAGTGCTGGAACACGCAGTGGCAGAATCTCCTTACATTATTTCGCTCCTGTGCTTACAAAGCCATGGTGATCACGTAGGTTGATCCTCAGGGTATTTTCATACCACCCAGAAAGCATTCGGGTCTTCTCCAGCCAAAACAGCAAGGCAGACACACAAAGGAATCCAGAAACTGTTTTAAGTGAGTAAATTTTCTTCTCACCTATAAAATCGACTGATTTATCCAACCAAGGCAAAATTTTCTCACAAAAGCTGTCGTTCACAGGCACTCTCAGGAAATGGGATTCCGGAATAAAATCAGGCTTTGGACAAGTATTGCTGGCGTTTAGTACGTAGCCAATATCGTTCTGCTGCATCAACTCCTAGGAAAGAGAGAAAGATTAAGCCTAGAGAACTCAAATGGTACCTTTGGCACATTACAAAGAAACTATGAACCCAAAGCACATCATAAAGCTAAAACCCAAACTGGAATTCACGTTGGAATTGCTTCAGCTGTATTAGGAGCATTCTTTTTTGGGGAAAAAAAAAAAAAAAAAAAGAAAAAGATACTTGCTCCGCTTTTAATTCTTCAAACAACTTCTACTGAGACATCCAGCACGGCCAAATAACATATGGACTGCAAAGCCCGTATCAAAAAAAAGTTAACAAAGAACAGAAGTGATGGTAGAATTCCTTCTGCTGCTACGAAGCGTGGCTTCCAAGAGAATAAAGTTTTTTTGCTGCTTCGGTTTAAGTTCTCAGCATGCAAGCTGACAACATAACCAAACCCTTCCCACCCGTAGTTTGCTGGCCTGAATACACGTTTTTGGCATCACGTATCTAAGATTGAGGCTGCCCCATCACAGGTATTGGTGACAAATACGAGATGAAACCAATGCCTCCTGTTGAAGTATCTGGGACTGCCTTGCTTTTAAGGCAGTGGTGCAAAACTCACTCGAAACCTTGAGGGAAAGAGCTGAAGACTTTGAATCAGACCATTTTCACCCAGCACTAACTGCAGTTTTCTAGGAGTTCCTCTTTGTGATTTAGTTGCTCGCATTTCAGTTTTCAGTCTTTAGTCTTCTTGCATCTCGGAGATTATCACAGCAACAAGCAAAGAGGCTTAAAGTATAAGGATCAATTGGGTTTTTTAAATAAATCAATGTTCACAATTGCAAATTAAAAAAAAAAACAACCAAACAAAAAAAGACATCTATTTTCTGCACTTTGTCATATTCCTTGTATTGAGAGCTGTGCAAAGGAGTATCTGATGCAAGTAGGTACCTTAGTGCCTAAACATGTAAAACGAGTACTAGAAGACTAGAGATGGCTCTACCAATACCATCCCGTCTCCTTCATGTAAGCATCTTGCCACAGAAAAGCAATTAAGCAGGTTGGAGTAATACCGATCAAACAACTTTTCTGGTTCAGATACGATTTGGCAGTAAGCGACAGGCAATACTGTGCTTGCAGAGTAACACTGAATGCAAACATTGGGGAGCTTTGGGCCAGATTTCTAGGGAAACTAACGTCTGAAACGAAACATAAAAAGAGCCAAAAAACCCCCCGATTTTGATCCTTTTGCTTTCATAGCAATTATGTAAAAAATGAAAAATTACGTCAATCCGTGGGAGCAGTAGCAAGAGCGAATTCTTATACTGCAGGTTTCAACTGGAGGTCTACCAGTATGAAAATGCAGTCACGAAGTCAAACGGTCGCTTCTTCCTCATATGTATTATTTTTGCAAGCGTAAAGATGTTCCGGTGAAGAGAATCGGGGATACGGCTGTTCAGCTGAAGAACCAGAACTCTTACCTTGCTAAATCAGAGCAGCTTAAATAATGTCTGATATTTAGCATGCAGGTACACCGCACGTGTGTTACGCTGCGTATGCAGAAAGGATGAATGCTCCCAAACGAATGTATGTAAGTGCATAAATCACACGTTCAGCAAGAACAAAGGACTGCAGAAAAGGGAACCTACCTCAGTCATGTACAGAGGGAAGTGTATACAAATGCCACGGAATGCATTTTAAACAGGGAATTTACATGAATTTCTGATAGCAAGATGAATTTTATTGTCTCGAGCAAAATGAGCAGCTCCTCCAAAATTTCATCCAAAGTCCCTCATGTCAGGACATTTAGAGGTACCTGAAGGCGTGGGCACCTTAAACTAAGGAACATATGTTATATCATAAACGTACCAACAGGAGATGACCGGTTACTTGCAAATGAAATAATCAGAAATATAATTTGCAGCAATGGTTAAAAAGGGAGGGGCGCTGAATGCACCAAAATAAGCTCTCAGCTTTACTGCTCCTGACCCTGCTAGGTTCCAGGGTCACCCTCCCAGTGAAGCTCAGCTTCTCATCCATGACAACAAATCCCAGTATGTCACTGATTTCCCCCCTTCACATCTCCTCAACTCAACCAGCAAGATCCTGTCAGCCCTGTTTGCCTTTCATAGCCGGCTCCATCGCGCCTTCCTTCACTATATATATTTAGCTCCCACACACCGATAGACCTGAAAGCTTAAAAGCAGGAGCGCTGTAAGGAAGCAGGGGAATATTTGGAATTATCAAGACAGGGGAAGTATTGGGAATGGGGTTCTTGGCTCAGGGGACTAGCTACTAGTAGAGCTGTGGTACCTCCCGTGCATGAGGGAGACCCCTGATCCCCAGTGTCTCTGCCTCGCTGTCCTGGGCTACACAGCTTTCCCCTTCTAGAATCCCAAGCTCTTCAGCATCAACTTCTGTAACATAAGTATCTGCTTTAGGTCACTATGTTGAAATACTGCCCCCAAAGCAGCTCCTCACCTACTGCTGTCACTGCTTGAAGGTGAGCGAGGAACAACTGGAATAGCAGGTACAGAAGCACACGCAGGGCCATGAACAATATAATATATAAAGGAAGGAGGCAACGAAGGTATTGGTAACAAATGGACTGTGGTGCCGCATTCTTGTTCAGAATATAGCGAAGGGATGCTGGGAGAATGATGATTAATTTAGAGGAAGAAGAGAAAACCTTATACTTTCTTTTAAAGCATAAGCGCTGGTGGGCTGCACAGTCCAACCATCACGATTGCACAGTTACGCAAGGTTTTTGATGTGGAATTGATTATTCAAATGGGAACGAGAAGGCTGCAGACGCCAAGTCTGAACTCTCCGAGCCAAAAAAACACCCAAAAAATATGTTAGTGCTTGTCTTTGAGACTAAGGCTAAAGAAAGAAGTTATGCTTCCTTCTGTTCTAAAGTATCAATCATTCCCTGTGCAACGCGCTCCAATATAATAACCTGAACAGTGCCTTCATTGTAAGGCACCCAAGAGGAAGAAGTGAATTACGATGGGAGGAAGATCCAGAAATCCTAATACTAACAACTTTGTGAAGAGAAGGTAAATGCTCTTTTGTCAGCTTATTTGCATTTTATGACTTGTTTAAACTGAAAATTAATGGCACCCTAAAATGTTATTTTGTTCCAGGAAATAAAATCCAGGTCTGGAAGAAAAGAAGGAGAATAGTTAGGTAAGCAGCAAAGCAGAAAGTTTTACAGTTGAAATGCTGGTACAGAACACAAGATGTACGCAGGAGGCTTCTCCGGGCCCATAACCACAACACAGATATTTTTTTTTCTGTTATACTAACTTCCAGAAAGGAGACTGTAAGAATTTAGGTTAAGAGTTAGTTTGTTTTTCTTCCACAAAGAGCAACAGAGATCTGTAAAAGTGCAATGTCACCCATATATCACACTGAGGTAACCACTTATATATTGCACCGAGACCCAAAAACTGAAAATGAACTTTTGAACTTTTCTGTTAGAACTTTTTAGGATTTCAACACTGAAAAAAACCCAAAAAAACACTATGAACTTTTTCAGAATGAAACATTTGGAGATCCGTAAAGCGAAAATACAAATAATCTCCTAAGAGTTTTCTGAAGTAATCAATAATTTTGCTTAAGGACACAAACCAAGCATTTGTGTTTGAATATCTTTCATAAATGAAGCATTAAAAGCAGAGGTATTAATGGCAAATGGTGTTTGTATTCTTAGAAGGTCATTGTCCTGCAACAAGACAAGCATTTCCCTACCCGCGCACTCCGAGATAAGCTTATAAAGATCCTGAAAAGATAAGCATGCTGAAAATTCACATCATTAAATCCTCAGGTTGAAGAGTAATGCAGATTAAGAGTTCATTTTGCAGGTGTTTTTGAGACATTTAAATCTTAGAGAAATCAATACGTCTGCTCAATGGAAAGAATCCTGGGAACTCAGAGATAGCATTTGAAGGCAAGAATGAAGTCAACATATATAACTACACTTTAATAGTCTTGGGAACTTTCCAGAATTTTTTTTTTTTTTTAAGAAGTCTGGACTTGAATGGAAAAAACCTATTCTAACCTTAAGAGAAGGTTGGCTTCTTGTCCTCAGCAGCCAACAAACCAGCAAGGCCATTAAACCAGAGCACGCAAACGTAACCACTTAACAGCTCCTGGACTGTCCTAAGAGAGACATAACTTTGCTACTTATACCCGGGTTTTGTGTCTCACCCTCTCCTTTTCAATGTTCTTCGCTTCCCAGCTTTCTGACCACATATTGGTATTCCTGGGCACTCACTGTAGCAAGAGACACCCTCTTGCTCTCTCCCAGTACCCCTCTGTAGGATCCAGGCTTCCCCAGAAGCAAAGCAAGCAGCAGAGCTCTGCCAGTTGTGTTTCCAGCACGTTGATCTTTAGCGACCACAGACCTTGAGTGGAATCAAGCAACTGATTAAACTCAGGAAAACTGGGAGTTGCCGATAGCTGGGAAAACATTGAGTGGATTCTAAGAGGCAGAAATCGTAATTTGTTCTCACAGCTTCTTTAGGTTAATAAAGGCACCAATATTAAAGACAGAAGCCATTTCAGATTTTCCCCAGGCACTCACTGAAACTGAAGAGGTCGCATAAGCTACCAAGACACTAAGGTCTACTTTGGTGCAGCAAACAATTGACGTGCTGCAAATAAAGCATCACCTGCCATTTCTTCAAAGTAAGAGGATGCAGGTACAATCAACAAGCAGATCTGCTTTGTAAGATGTAGTTTTTTCCTTAAACGAGTAAGAAGCCTAAGAGGTACCTCAGTCATCTATGGAAGAACTTCCGAAAGACTGACTGCCAAGGGTAACACCAGGTGGTAAGAACTCGCTGAACTTTCGTGGGTTGTATGCTGTCGTTTTTGTGTTTCTCAATAACAAAAAATGGGAAACACCCATTTTTTGGGGAAACACCCCAAAAACCCGGGTATCATAACTCCCCAGGACACGCGAGGAAGTACAAATCTGACCAACTGCTGGGGGGTCCTACATTAATTCTAAACTATCTGCAGTGCTTCCTGCAGCGGGACTGCTTCCCCTAAGTGTCCACCTGATGGGACACTGGCCAAAATAACATCAAGACACTAGATTAGCAGGCAAGAGAGCCACCTGGACCAAGTCTAAACTCTTCCTGTAGATGGCTCTGCCACACTCGGGGCTCACCAGTAGTGTTTTAGCCTTCTCCGGCCCTGTAATGAAATTCCTGACCACTGCTACCGCTTGGATTCCTTTCCTGGTGAGGCACGCACACTGTGCCTGTGCCCGACACCTATTCAGAGGCACCAATTTACTGCAAGGAAAGGGAACGGCCTCTTTCATCCCTCTGGGATTATTCACTCCTTAAGAGCCGCCGCACCGGAGTTCCAGTCACATCCCAAATGAAGCAGCACATCCCTGGCTCTGGAGCAGAACGAGGAGAACAAGGAGCCCCCCTCACTGCCACTACGAGCTGGGACAGCGCTGGCCACTCACACATTGAAACAAATAGCATAAAAGCATCTTTTTAATACTCTGCCATTTAAAGTAAGGATTGATTGATTGATTTTTTTTTTAATTACTTAGTCCCTGCTGTCTTTTGTCTGGGGACCACAAATTGCTTTTGTGGTAGGAAAAGTAATAAGCCGCTTTGACACCCATCGTAAGCGCATGAAGTTTGACTTGCCACCTGGCAGTAAAGATATGGAAGATTTTAAAACACAAAGTAAATACAATGACTGCTGACTGTCCTCCAGGCAAAAGGTTTTTCTGTGCGCTCGCTTAAGGCACAATTACCTTCTATGTGATTGCTTGTGTGTCAAAGATCCCCTTAAAACAATTTTGAAAAATCAAAAAATAGCCTATTAATGGCCAGACTGGGACGGAGCGAAAGGAAAAGAAAGCAGTGAAAATTATGATAATGGTCCAAGTAGATGGATTTGATCCAATTACAGGACTATTAGGATAGTTCCTGTCTTAAGCTTTATACGTGGATAAAAAGCATACGCATGAGCCTTGCATGTAGTTAAGGCAATATGCTAGGGTGCAGCTCTCCTCCCTTCTCCCCCATCCACGTATTCAATGCCAGCGTATGAAGGCTGTTGGAGATTCAACTCATCAGTAGGACTGACAGATAATAGGGGAGGCAAGAGGGCACACGCAGCAGAAGTAATGAAAATTCCCTTGTGAATAGTCCGAAGATGCAGAGGATAAGCCATATCAGTTGGCCCCTCATGGGGGCAAACATCTCTGGATATACATATATACATGTAGCTCTTTTAGACCTCTGATAGTCCAGCACCCTACAAGTGCTATACTTGATGACTTTCTGGACTATTTTAAGTATACCAAAATATCCTGGGCTACTCTTCAGAAACAGAAATTATTAAATGCACGTGTATTTAGAAACAGTAAAAGTTTCTTAGCGCAGCGCTACCATAAAAGCTCATTTTAACTGACCCTACTGATTGTCCAGGTCTGAACATTTTATTAGGTGTACAAAGATTTGTTTGCAGTAGTCCCTCATTATACAATTCATGGTATTTAAGTGCTATTTTTTTTCCAGCCCTTGAAGGAAATACCAAAAACCAAACAATCTTCCTTTGTCCTACTGTAATCGTTAATATATTAACATCCAAGGCTCGCCAAAGCAAACCAGTCAGAGCTATACACAGGGAACTACCTCACCTATTGTAATGGTAGATTTGATAGTTTGCTGTTGGTCGATAGGTTACTGAGGAAGGTACCATATCATCTCTGAGACGAAGGAGAGATGAGACCAAGTTTCATAGTACTTGACATGTGGATTAATTATACAGTCTGCACATCACTCGTTCTCACATAGGTTTCCATGGCTTATGCACACACAGCTATTATCTATATCTACTTTAGATGTTTGATAGCTGTAATGATGCAGGATGATAGAAGCACGGATGAAGACATGTGGAAACCTCACCTTGTTGAGGACATCCCGCTGACACCCAAGATAGAGATGAGGCAGGATTCTGGTTGGGCCAATGTTGGAGACGGGTAGGCAGGGTTGAGAAATGCAAGTAGGGACGAGCGTGGATTTTCCTTCGCAGAGACCGGGGAAAGAGCTGGAGAACTCAGCAAATCCACCTGTGAGAGGAACAGTATGTATTTAATTCACATGCAGTGTTGTAGGCATCGGTGCCCCGTACCAGTTCTTGGAAAGCAGCACTCGTTGCTGGAGATGGGGAGGGGTTCGGGGCAGCAGGAGAGCCTTAACAGAAGAACTGTACACATGCCTCCTCCACGACCACCACGACTGTGCGGAACCATCCATCAGCAGAGAAGGCCTAGCTTCCTTTTCCCACTCTGCCTGGAAAGTTTATTTCTCTCTCTCTCTGTCTCTCTCCATTCCTTGGAAGTTTTTGATGCTTCTTCCTATTCTTAATGGTATGTGGAAATGAGACTTAAAAAAAACCAGCCACAACAGCCACCACACCAAAAGCACGCACACCTTTTCCTCTCTGTCCCAGCAAGCTGTTTTCTAAACAACAACTCCTGTATTAGGTTTATAATTAGATCTCATTAAGAAAAAGTCATGTTTAATCAATTTGGTAAAAGCATCAATATGTGGTTATTAACATTTACTTTTAAAACCCGACATTGTTATTTTCCACACTGCCCCATAATTTCATCCAACCCACCGGAAGAGGTTTCATCTTTCAAAACCACACCAAGCCAAGGCTTCTCCATCTCAAGTTGGGGAGGCAGAGGAAGGACTACAGGGGAAGACTTCACCCAGCCATGGGCTCCCCTAGCAAATCACCACAAGTCTCTACTCCCTTTACAGTCGGTTGGTTCTTCAGCTGCACCAGTTATTAGGTCCTATCCATATTATGGCCCCAAAACATTTTCATGACCATTTCCCACTACTGCATTAGACCACTCAGAAAAATTAGAGTGGAATGACTAAAATCCCAGTGGCCACCAAAAATGCTCCTAGGCTGTGTTTCCATCAGCATGGCACAGCTGCTATAAGGGAATAAAAGCGAGGCAGAGACTGCTCTAGACACAAATACAACACAGCTCAAGCTCCATTTCTCTTTCTTGCTCCTCTAGCTCCTGGCTTCCTTCCATCGCAAGGGCTGTGTTACAAACCCGTGCTACCAACTGTGGTCCAACTGGCCCTACCCCACAGTTAGAAGACAAAACCGAAGAAACCTCCAGAGATGAACTTAGACTTCGACTAAACTGGTTCTCACAAAAGCTAACTAGCTTTTTCCAAGCCTAGCTAAACCCCAAGCTCAGTTCATTCTCATAGTTCATCTTCGCGAACTAGTTTGAAGAGAACCCAGTGGCAGGTGCTTAAATCACTGTCTTCTAGGCTTCTCTTGACCGTTTTCACCGGTTAACAGCCAGCCAGTAACGGTGAACGGTGCAAACCATAGTGGAAGTCCCCAGCTATTTCCTCAAGTTAAAGCCCAGAGACAAGTGGAATTTTAAGTGAAGGAAGAGTAATTACAACCTGTTCAGAACAAGGCACCTTTTTATCATCAGGGAAGTGAAGTCTTAATGTGCTAAATCTGCCAAATGCTATGCTCGCTATTATTACAGTTTGAAGACTTGGATTAAAATTATTCAGGAATAAGATAATGTACTGTTTTGTCAAGGCTTGCGTTACCATCGCCAGAATCATGCCTATCCTTTGGATTTTAAAATCTGTGTCTTTAGTAAATGTCGACAAAAAACAGGCCATTTTATCTGATAAACAAAAAAGCCGGCAAGCAGTATTCAGAACAAAAGTTTTACGAGCAGCAATTCCTGTTCAGTCTCCCGACTTACCAATAAAAAAAAAATCACTTGTCTATTTTGTTAGATCAGCGATTTCAGACAACTGTGACAATGCTCAGCATGAGAATATGAGAGTGAGGTTGGGCTGCAGGGGATGAGCGGGAGGGATGCTAAACCGAGGCACTGCCCGTCAGAGGGCCATGCCCCTAGACTGAAGGACTTAGACTAGGGACCCAGTAAAGATTTGGCTCCGACATCTTCTATTCCTGTTAGCTGGATCTCCTCCTCCTTGCTTCACAACAGCTCTGTTCAGGAACACAGATGCTGCTTGTTCAACGTATCAACTGAATGACAGGAGGAGTTGGCAAAAAAAAAAGAAATTATCTCGCACACTTGCTAAATTTTCGTCTGTGTGGCATAATGTTTCCCCCTCTGTTCTAGGAAGCAATCCTTGAATTCATAAGCATTGTATGCCTCTAAGATTAAATTTAATGTAAGATATGGTGCCCAGCAATTCCTTGAGAGGTTGAGGGAAGAAGGGAAAATCAAATATTGGTCTTTGGTTTCATGTGCTTATTCTTTACTCCTTGTGAAGCCTGTTGGCTGCTTTCTGGAACCACTCTCTGACACGGCTAGAAAGAGAGAAGTGACTCTTCTTCCTGACAAAGCACAAGCACAAAGAAAAGATTTTACATTTGTGCTTCCTTTGCAAAACACTACATGGGCAAAGTCTCAAGAACAAAAAAAGAGTTTTCCCAACTACATAGGGACTGGTCTCACTTCTGTATGAACATTGCAACAAGAAATTAAGCAAGAAACTAACATGCAAAAAAATCTGAGATTTTTGGGAGATGGAACCCACACTCTGTCATCTTAAGTGTAAGGAGCAATTTTTTATTTTATTCTTATTCTAGGGCTCTGTCAAGGCAAGCTTGAAGTGATTCAAGATTAGATGCTTCAGCACTTCCTCTGGGACATCCATCACTTCGAAATCATATTTGTTCTTTCTGCTTGTGCCTTCCTAGCAAGGTGTTGCTTCAGCATCTTTACAACATGAATTACCACCACAAAACTCTCAAATTGGGTAAGTCTGACATTATATTACCTATCTTTACACAAGCTCTCAAATGAATTCGCCTTCCCTTTGAATATATTTTAACCTGGTATTAGTATCAGTAGTGAACTGACTTCAAAAACATGAAACAGGTGACTTATTTCAAATATTAATCTATCTTCTCTGCCATCTTCTATTACCATTTCAAAACATTAATGGCTTTTCAACAAATCCGGCTTTGATTTATGGCACTCACAATAGGCAAAACACGTTCTAGATCAGCCTATGTTGAAAAAATGCTTTAAAAAAATCCCACAAAGAAAAAAAACCCCATACCAACAAAGCAAGTTCTTGTATGTGTCCTGATAAACTAGCAAATTCTTCTAGAATAACAGCATCCATGCATACGATGACTGAGCTGTTGTGTCATTATGAGCCTAGCTTCTGTTCTAAGGAAATGCACTCATGACCATCTTCTTGTATTGACTTACAAAATACATCTATTTATTTTAGATAGATAGATTAAAAAAAAAATAACAGCACCTAAAGATGTGTAGGAAAAAGGCATTTATTTCACGTGCCTCTCTTTTCGAATACAGATTGTGACCCCTGAGTCCCCAAAGCTGAAGTCTACACACAGTCTACATGAGGAGCCTTTTGGGAGAAAAGTCTTTAAGCACTCAGCCTACCTGTACACTTCTGTAAATGAAGCAGACTGTCCTCAAAAAAAAAAACTTTAAACACTTAGAAAATTAGTTTAGTGGGAAAGCAGAATAGAAAACTGAGCCTTAGAAGAAAGATGGGACTGATTTAGTTTCAAATTCCATAATTTGAGGATGACCTTTGCATCAAAGGCAATTTCATCTTGAAACATCCTTACCTACCTTAGTTGGAACAGGGCTACTGGCAGCACTGTGCAGTTTGTTTTAATAAAAGAAAACACACTTTTCTTCTGGAGCTAGTTTCTAAATAACACTCTTTCTCCCACTACTCCTCCAGCCTCTGCAAAGAATAAATCAATCAGAACAGCATGTTGAAAATGTGGGGGGAAAAAAAAAAATCTACAGGTCATTAGCAGAGCTACTGGGTTAATAAAGTTTCACTGAAGTCTTTGGCAAATGTAACTGGGCCCTGGAAATAGATGACTGACAAATAACTCCAAAACATTCTTTCCTAAATAGGTTATGAACCATGCAGGTTTTCTGTAGTCTCGATGGCGAAGCTGAGCTGGAACAGCTCTTGCAACATTCAACAGGGTGAAACCACTTCTTGTCTATTTGAATGTTACGGACAAAGGAAGGAAGAAATGAAGTCATTTTTATGTATTGTGCATATATCTATGCATTTTTGCTTATGTTTAAAAAGATCTCCCACCCGCAGGCTTTTGAAGTTTTTCACTCTACTTTTTCTGATATTGATGAATGGAAGACTCTTCCATCACCACTCGTGCAATAGTTCCATTATATCTGAAAACCTTGATGGTCAGGCAGGATAAGCAGCACAATGCATCTCCTTTTTCAGTTTGAAATAGCCGCTTGCTTCTGTCATAGACTGCACATATGTAAGTCATCGTATCCTTTGGCTAGCGGCAAGTAGCTGACAAGTACTCAAAGTCTGTCTGTCTTGCGTAATAGCCCCTAATCAAGTTGGAAGGAAAAAAAATCTTTGGGGATGATGACTTCCATCATTAGGGGGGCAAATTAAAGCTATATGAGACAGAAGTAATTTAAAACCTTATCATCCAATGCATTTTCCAACATGAAAGCGAAAGATATCAAAAGTAGTAGTGGTAACTTGTAATGTTCAGCTGGTCGTCCCTCATGTTTCTGAGACAAAAATCAATTCTTTAAATCCTGCTAAAGTTTTAGATGATCCATCAGAAGACTGCAAAGTTCTGCAACTGCCCCAAGGTAACTCAGCTCTTGCTGAGGTAGCTTGTTAAAGTGAACAGATCAGTGAAATTATTTCAGTCTTAACTGAGTGGCAAGTATCCCCTGGCTGCCGTGCGTTTAACGAAGAGCAGTACCCTACTGCCTTCCAGCGCTGACTTGCTCCATGCACTTCTTGTGGCTACAACACACACACACACCAGTTTCTACGAAACCATGTTATGGTGCCGAAAGCTGTCAGTGGTTCTGCAGCCCAAGCCCTTGCGTGTGTGTGGCAGACAACCCCAACACCTTACAGCACAGCCCGTGTTTCTTGCTCACAAGCCTCCACATCCACTAGCAGAAGTTCGGCAAGATCCGGTAACCTGCTCGATTACCCCGTTGCCATGGTTCTGCGAAGTGATGGACTACAGACTTTCCTTTGATGAAGACACCACCGTTTCCTAACCACAATTGTGATCATAAAGGTCTGATTGTGAAAGGAATTTTGGTACCAGAAGTTTTGGTTCCCCTCTCAGCCAACTGCGGAAACGAGACAGAGCCAAACCCAAAAGGGATGAAAAAGTTGCAGCAAAATTCCACAGTAAACGTTATTCCTTCTTATAGATTCACTGCATAAATCCTCGTATAAATAAAACTCCCAACTAGCTTTGCCAGCAGCAGGAAGAGGAGAGGGAGAGAAGATGGGATCAGGTGGCAACAAATGATAGCCAGAGAAATGTTACTGATTTGGGAACAGCTATCTTTCATTAAGGGAATGGAATCCATCCAGCTCTTATGACTACTTAGTTTAACCGCCACCAGAGACAAATCCTAAATTAATACAAGGGAATAACTACTGAGAAACACAAGCCTTTACATCAGGTCATTTCTGTTATGTTATATGGGAGCAGGCCAGAAGCATTCCCCCGTGCTGCCGGTTGCCATCCCGCAGTTGCGGGGACAGTAGCTCTGTAAACCACTATGGAGGTTTGCAAGCAGAAGGCCAGTTAAGCCCTAAGGTCTTCATTTGAGCACTTCCTTCAGAGTTGTAACGTTTTACTGGTTTTACCCAATGCTCAATAAAACAAGCTGCCCAAGGAAGTGGTTGAGTCCCCATCCCTGAATGTGTTTAAGAGTCATCTAGATGTCGTGTTGGGGGATATTGTGTAGGGGAGAACTTTGTAGAATAGGGTTGATGGTTGGACTTGATGATCCCAAGGGTCTTTTCCAACCTGAATGATTTTATGATTCTAAATTCAGTTAAATGACACCGTAATAGGACATAAAACTGGTGGGGAAGTGGCAGATGTTTCCCTGTGTTCATGTTATGCTGCTTTCTCTTCCTCCTTCCTGTCTTTGTATTTCCTTCAAATGGGTCAAACCACTCAGAGATGTAATCAAAGTTAGACAATTTCACAGGAACGATACTAATTCTGAATTAAAAACTAAAAGCATTTTTCTCTGCTTACAGAATCAAAGAATGGTTAGAGTTGGAAGGGACCTTAAAGACCATCTAGTTCCAACCTCCCTGCCATGGGCACGGACACCTCCCACTAGACCAAGTTGCTCAAAGCCCCAGCCAGTTGAACACTTCTGTACTTATAGAAGGCCAAGTGCTCATGAGACTTTAAGAAGAAACACCAATCTACTTAAAATTCAGTTTTCAAAATGCAAGAGTGGATCTTCATCCACATCAACACACATCCCCTCCCCACACAAACACAGGTTACTCAGCTTCAGCTTCAGGATATCACGACTGGTCCAGTGAAACTTCGTCTGGTAATTGAGCGGGTGAACGTCTGCATCTACCCTACAGGCTCCCCCCATCCACCAGCCCAGTGCCTCCTTTGTTCTCCTGCCCTCCACTCTCCTCCAGACACCTCTCTTTCCTGCAGGGTGCTGGAAACAGAGGAGAATGTCATTTTCTCCTCCTACCAGCTTTCAAAGTTCACCTTGAGCAGCTCACCGATGCTTACGTGACATACTACAGTAACGAGGCTGTTGGCTGGTTGTAATTACCAATGGTCACGTTAGTCAAACAGATCTCCTGCTTCAGTGGCATCTCCCCCACCCACCCATATTAAGTAAGTCTTTCCTTTGCATGCGTGTTGAATATAGGATGAATGTATGAGGGAACATCTGTGCTATGTCTGAATTCGCCCGTGTTCTAACATACAGAAAAAAATCAATTCCGAGGCAATCCTAATCTCTCTTTAAAGTTGCTTTTAAAATTGCTCTTGAAACAGCCAATTCTGTAATTCCTTACCATCCCCAAGCGTTTTCAGAGATCTGCACCGGAAGTTTTATCTTTAATCATCGAGAGAGAGCCACTTTTGCTCATCAGGCAAGTGCCCACTGACAAAGCGCAGAAAGGAAGACCACACTTCAGAGATAGGGCGGATTAAGGTTGAGTGTGAAATCAAAGTGCAACAGCCGACATGCCCACAACTCCGCAGTGAAAGGGAAACGTGCAAGCAGTGAACCTTCCCATTGGGTGCAACTTGCCTTTTCTAAGTGTAACTGTCCAAGGGCACGGACATAACTTCTACAAAAAGGAGAGCGTATACAAACCCTAACAGTAGCAAATGTAACCAACAAGCTTATGCAGAATTTGTTCTGGGAGGATTTCTAGCTTATTCTTTGTAAAGGCAGCCATGAAACATAGCTTGGATTCCAAGAAAGATGAGAAAAGAGGTCTTCACATCACTTCATGTGTTTCTTATGAGCCTGTCAGCTAAAGCCCAGAAGAGAACCCCATGCAATTGCCTTTCACAGCAGCAAAGCCGAGGAGGAGGGGAGAAGAGAAGAAATTCAGCTAGAAAAGGGGTTGATAACAGAGACGAGGGTCCCAGCCACCTTCTTTGACTAATGGAGACCGATCCTAAAGACCAGAAGGGCAGCCTTCCACCTTTGCACTAAGCAAACGTCCTTTTCAACCAAGTAATATGAGGGGCTGCACAACGGAAGAATCCCACCTACCACTGGTGCCCATCTCATGGTGGATCCTTGGGTGGTTATTGCAGCCTGAGCTCTCACGGGATGCTTTTGCTTTGCTGGAGCCCACACGTCACCACTGCTTGGGCTGACAACCAGCTCAGCTCACCCCGAAACTGCTTATCGGGGGGAGACACTAATTTAAGGCTCTGCACTGTACTAGAGCTCGTTTACATAGGACTTAAAAGAACTACCATTATTTTTTTAATTTAATTACTCCTTTTGTCAAACCTTATTGAAGCTGACCAACGAGCCGAAACATCTTTTGTGGGTGACAGCAGAGACAAAGACAACGTGGCAACTCCTTTGAGCTTGGCTTCCCTAAAACTTGAGGCTAAGCAAAGCCTAGGAAGTGTTTTCTACAGCATCTGCATAGATCCAGTTGACCTTGCAGCCCTGCGTGCCTCATACAGGATGCGCAGAAAGATCCCGTCTTGTGCTCCTGATGGAGATGAAAGAGACAGTGAACGCGTCTGTTTTTCCACAGATCGTGGAAGCTGCTGCAAAAAACCCAACACACGCTGCTAACAGAGCAAGCTTTGGCGTTTCTCTCAAGTGCAATTCAATTTTATACAGCCACATACTAATATATGTTATATTGCTATCCCTTTTTAAAGGAAAAGAAGAATAAAAAAAGCAGGAAAATTTGGAACTACCTCTACAACATAATATTTAGACCCTGCAATTTTAAGTAAGCCTTGCCAAACTTTTGTATTCATCAAAGGTATGCAGTGGAGTACATTCATGTTTAGGGTGGTTTTTTTCTCCCTTCTCCTAATAGCGATTTAGAATTTGTTACTGTAAATGCTGGTTAGTGCTAGGCACATAATGGAACGTTACTGAAAACTATGCTAAAAAAAAAAATCAAGTTTTAAAAGCACTACAGAAAAGGAAAAATATACAAAACTAACGTTTACTTTGCCTCAAAATCAGATCAGAGGCTCTTCGTGCTGTGACTTAAGAGCACTTTCCCAGTCACACTCCCACCAAACATTAAAATGTTTACCTAAAAGCAGCGGTATAGATTTTTCCTTTGCCGTAAGGAAGGAAAGTTGTAAACTTTCTGACTCACAAGTTTTATGAATCCAACAATGTTTCCACTCTCTGCTTAAACGAGCTGCAGACCTCCACAGGCCATTACAACTCACGCATTCCATCCAGCTCCGCTCCGCGGGGATGCTTGCCATTTTTCCATGACATAGGCTGAGGCTGGAGAGCCCCGGGAGGAGCGCGGCCGTCCTCCCCTTCCCCTCCCCTCTCGCCAGCCGCGGGGAGCCCTTCCACCAGAACCCAGGTTTCACCCTTTGGGAAAGCTAATGGGGGGGTTTTTTCCTTACGGCGGCGTTGGGAAAGCGGCCCCGTTATGCCCAGGTGTTTTACAAGCACAGTAGCAAGAAAAGCTCTTTGCCCTGGAGGGTTTCTACCTTTGGTAAGACAAGGTTAATAGGCAGGTTAAGCAAACAAGGCTTGAAGGGGGGCGGGGGGGGAGGCGAGAAAGGGGTCAAGCTTCCCCCCCACACCTTTTCCCACCCAAGTGGCAAATAGGAAAGTCAGACTAACAACAAGTAAAGAGAGCGTACAGGGCACTCAGGCTTGCCCTTTCTGCCTTTAAAAGGAAAAAAATAATATAAATAAAATAAAGATACCCTCGTGGTGATTTCAGTCAATTAAGTTTCACAAGCATCCAGAGGTATCCAAAACAAAAGCAAACTTAACGAGTTATTCTTGGGTTTGAGAAATGTTATGAGAGCTCCACGCTAGTCAAACTTTGCTCTCGCTCAAAAGACAGCAAGTGGACACACATATGAAAGTAATAAACTCCACTCTCATTCTTCAAGTGCTTAAAACAATCATGGCACTAAACGAACGCTCCAAACTGCATTTTAAGTACAAAGGGTGGGAGGATATTCGCAGAGGACTGGCTGTAGCCAAGGGTACTAGCTTTTCTACGCTCTCATTAAAAACTGACGGAGAGGGAGACTTTTGAAGAGGGCAACTTGGAGCTAAGCTGCTCTCTCGCTCCCATCTCCTCCCCACCGACACTCCACGGTTACAGGACCGCTCAGGGAATGCTGCACTCCCTCGGCAAGACTTTTACCTCTTACCTTAGAGACTTGCTTCTAACAGCATCAACCAGCCAGTGTATCAGGGAAGCCGGCATAACGTGCAACTATCCTTCCTTCTCTAAATGCTGGCAAGATATTTAACAGCTCCTTCTCACTATAATTATTCGAACTTGCAGATAACTCGATAATTTTAATCGATGACCGCTGTTTGAAGGTGTGCTCTTCTCCTTGAGGCACTCTGCAAAGACTTACAAGGAATGCTCAGAACTTCAGTCAGCCCCAGCCAAAAGTTATTATGCTCCAAATCCAAATGTTAGAAGGCGTTAGGGTATTTAGACAGGAAATTAACAGCACAAACCACAGCTATCTCATGCCATCTTTCAGTCCATACTGGGTATCCTCCTACTTGGCATACGGTACTGCAGAAGCAGGGAAGAAAACTCAGTCTTGAAGCCCTGGTCACTTCAGGAGATAGAAGTGACCAGCTCTACCTATAAAAGAATATTCTTAAGACCTCCTGCTCCTCTGACACCAGGAATGGTTTTTCTGGTGACAAAGCCCAGAGAGAACACTGGGCTTTTTTTCCATCAGCTTTGCTTTAGGCAAGTAGAGACAACAGAATGGTAAACGTACCTTGGAGATATTGGCATTTTTATACTAGGATTCCTTTAAAAGGACATCCAATTTCAAATATTTTTAAGAAAAACGCCAGTATAAACAAGACTGTAGAAGGGTTCCTGCCTTGTTTCCTTCTCCTTGCATCCTCCATCCAAGTCTTCCATTTTGTACACACACTTTGCCAGGTGAGGGACAGGTCAGGGGGAAACAGTGGGAAGTTCCAGCAAAAACATACCTTTTGCAGCAGGCCCTGGCTAATCACTTACTATTATGTTTCCAGGATCTTTGCCCAATCTCACTGAACTCATTGTGTTTGCTGTTCCTTTACATACTCAGCGTATGACTTCATTCATTGTCCACTGCATATGTCACCTGCATTTGGCATTGAATACAAAATCAATAATTTATGCCTTTGTGCTTATTAAGGTAGCTTTGTGCTCTGTAGAAGCTTCTCAGAGAGCTCCTATGAAAGCAAAATCCATTAAATTATCCTATTCCTGACATTTCTCATAGGCAGAAGGGTAAGGGAGATGAGTAGGCAGTTCACCACCCGCAGCCTGGATTTCCTGTCAACACCACTTTTTTACATGGTGGCTGTACCCACAGTCCAACCCGGGTTTTGGGAGGGAGGCATACAGCTCCCCACCTCGGTGCTCAATTCAGATGCGGGCTTCACGCTGGGCACCTAGAAAATCCATAATTCTCTACCAGTGATTCCCTGAATTATACAGATAATGTGTGTAGAAAGTAGCACATAGAAGTTTATGGAACCCTTTTCAAGAGAGCTCCTGGTTTGACTTGGGCATGAGAGCAGTCGTTCTTTCCCCGCAGTCTTTACTTCATCCATTGAAGGATGGCAGCTTCATCTCCTACCGTGAAGCAACAAAAAGTATACAACTTTCTATAAAAGAACGCTGATTACATTTACAGATCAGGAGGATGCTATTTAATGACAGGCACGACTCCAAAGGAACAGAGTCACGTACAGACCTACACCCCAGCATACAGGCACCAGAGGGTAAAATGGTACAGCCAATTCTAGAAGTTCCCCAAAGGCTTCCAGTGTGTTTAACCCCACTTCTGCCCGTACGCTTTATAAACCGATACATTACGTAAGTTTTCCATGCAGGTTGTTCTCAGCGGCACTGAATACTGCAGTAAATCAAATCTAAGTGGCAATGCAGTGACAGAAAAATATGTCCTTCATGGTTTGCTAGCAAAATACACTCTGGTCTTGCAGCACTAAAAATTCTTAGAAAGACTTCAGCGAAACTCCTTCTATGATCCTGCATTACAGTACTCTGAAGTTTAGCTACTCTTTCTTGGATATTTACCGTGGCTCCACATCCACCCAAGTACAAGAATTCCTGCTTTTGGTTTCACTTCAGAGCCAATACTGTTTCTGTGTTAGGCTATTACAATTTTTCATGTCAGGTTGGAAATACAGAAAGGTAGGCATTTCTGGTTTTTTCATCAATCCTCCTGTTTAGCTTGAGCCTTCTGTACAAAAAATAAAAAAAACCCACCCCCATCCCCNTTTTCATCACAGGCAGCATCTGAAATATAACTATCATGAAGACATCTCTGCTAGCATGAGTAGGAGTAAGCCAGAGTTAAGGGAAGTAGGGAAGAGCAAGTGTTTTAGCAAAGTAGAACATGAACCATTTCCATTGGCAAAGTGGAAGAGAATTTAAGCAAGACTCTTGGCGTTCACCACCTTAATAATGCTAATTCATCAAGCAAGAAATACTCTCTCTTTAACTGTTTCTACAGAGCAAGCATCATACATATTCTGTAACTAGGAAAAATAGACTCCATAAAAGTAAATCCAGTTCTCAAAATCTGGGAAGAGAAGGAATCAAGTCATATCCCTGTGTTTAAATCTTATTTAACTCAGCAGAGTAGATGCAGTAGCGGGAGTGGGGTTTAGCTTTCAGTATCCACGTTTCAGTATTTTGTGCACTGTTAAAAATTAAGAGCCAAAAGAAATATTTAAATTCCTGAGAACGTTCCTCACCAGATTATAAATATTTTTAAGAGGTTAGATCAAGAGCTTTAATTAATTGGTAAGAGTTCCTTTGAGGTCTTTACATTAATTACGTCAATGAAAAACAACCTCCAGGGTACGCACAACCTAAATAAAAAAACACCTCACCGAGTGCTCAGTAATGGGGGAGGGAGGAAGAACAGATGCAGGAATTTCAGATATTTGTTAAATTGCTCCTTATTCTATCCCAACAAAAAAAATATTTTCCTACCCCAATATGTTTATTTAAGGTCACTATTTTAAATAAGCCAGATTGAGTGGCATAGGGAAAACTCAAGTCCAAAGGTTTTTCTTTTTTACACGGTTCACTGGCCCCTACTCTCATCATAGGCCATAAACGTTTATGAGCGTTCGTCATCAGTTTGCTGAGACAACACATTTTATCTCACTTCCTAGAGCCACATATCAATAATCTCCAAGGAACTTTCCACAAGACCACCTTGTCCTTCCCCCATATCCCAAAAGGTTTCTTGTCTGTGTGTGTGTTTGCTAAGTAGCTAGCTTTTTAATAGATGTAACAAAACAACAGGACTGTGAAATGTGTTTTCTTACCTAAGGATTAAAATCAGAGTAAGCTCATTTTAAGAGAAGGAAATGCTAGAGAGCTGAAGGAAGAGAGTTGATGTTTATTAGTTTACTACCAAGTCATCTTAGTTGGGTGTATTTCCTGAAATAACCCCTTACCTGTAATAGATCAGTAGTAAACACTTTCCTTCCATTTCCCTTTTGTTCTTATACCCCCCTACTGCTGATTTTAAAGCCATCAGTTGTTTCTGCCTTCATGAATATCCCCATCACTATCTTTTTAACCAAAAATGAGATTAAATTCTCAAATCTAATCTTTGCTAAGAGAAATGCATTTGACATGCTAGAACAAAAATCCTCATTTCTATATGAGGAGGGTTTTAACACATTACAGAATCACAGAATCTTCTAGGTTGGAAGGGATCTTAAAGATCATCTTGTCCAACCGTCAACCTAATTTTGACAAAAATAAACACCCACACAACAAACAAAAAGCAACACCGTCACTAAACCATATCTCCCAGCAGCACATCAACCCATCTTTTGAACACCTCCAGGGATGGTGCCTCAACCCCCTCCCTGGGCAGCCCATTCCAATGGCTGATCACCCTTTCGGTGAAAAAATTCTTCCTAATATCCAGCCTGAACCTCCCCGGCATCACTTGAGGCCATTTCCTCTAGTCCTGTCGCCTGGGACTTGGGAGAAGAGACGGACCCCCACCTCTCTACACCCTCCTTTCAGGGAGTTGGAGAGAGCAATAAGGTCTCCCCTCAGCCTCCTCTTCTCCAGGCTGAATAACCCCAGCTCCCTCAGCCTCTCCTCACAAGACTTGTGCTCCAGACCACTCACCATCTTTGTTGCTCTTCTCTGGACCTGCTCCAGCACCTCGATGTCTTTTTTATGGTAGGGAGCCCAAAACTGGACACAGTACTCGAGGTGGGGCCTCGCCAGTGCCTTTCTATCCCTTTAACACCCAAACTAATACTTACCAGCTGCACGTAGGTAAGTTCACCTCAGCTAACTAACCCGCACTGCTATCTTGGATGTGGCTTATGTTTCATTTTCAGCTTGAACAAACAACTACCACATGCCAGAAATAAATAAAATTTAAAACAAAACAAAGCCATTTCTCATAGTTTCGTTAAGATACACACAACTGGTGTTTGTCCAGACTGTGCACTGGGGAGCTGGGGTTATCCCTGGTAATGTCCATTCCTACAGGAGCCACAGGCAAGTCTGAGGATGGAGACACTCTGACCATCTCCTTCATGAGGTCCAGCAGAGGAGAGAGAAGATCAAAGCCATGTCTCACTCGACTAATGAAGTAGAAGGAAGGGAAGTTTTGTGGTACTCTACTTTGCTTGGCCTTATTAAGGATCCCTCCCACTGCTCCCTGCCATGAGGTCTAATTCTTAGTTACTAGATAGCTGTGTCTCTTTCCACTATGGAAATTAAGTTGCTAATAGTCTGTATCACTGCATGGAGCTGCAATACACTTCTGGTTATTCAAAAAACGTCAGGACAGATAAGCAGAGTTGGGTATTCAAACAATAAAAGGATTCCTTAAGAGGCATGAACTGCTTCTAGACTGGCCTATTTTTAAAATAACACTTTTAAATTTAAGGGAGTATTAACCACATATTTCAGCAATCTTACATTAAGCATTTACTGTGCCTAGACACCACACAATTACTTGGTGGCTCATATGGAAGAAGAATTACTTAATCTAATATTGTAGTCCAAAACCAACAGGTGTATTTCCTTCCAAGACAGCACAGAAAACAGAAGCACCAAAAATAGCTACAGCAAAACCCTCATTAGTTCTCTGTAAGTACAGCTCACATGAACACCAAACACACCTGTCCGAGTGCAGAATTTATTCATTTTCTCTGTAGCCACTTTCAAAATAGTTTGGGAAAAGTTCTCTCAGTGATACAACCACCTCCCTATCACTTTCATTGGAAGTCACTACAAACCTCAGTGAAACCTTCTTGCTCAGAGGAAGCATCTCTCTGGAGTCCTTTCTCTTTTCCTCATCATTATTCAGCCTCTGACTGTAGTTTTAACACTTTGTCTACACTTCATTAGATCACTGGTAAAGTCACTGCAATGGATTTCCTACTTGTATTCATCATTCTCTCTTCTTTCAGCCCTGGATCTACTTCATGCCCCTCCTTGTTCCCTCTTGTGAACACTGAGTCTACTGTTCCATGACAGAAATAACAACACAAGCACACATTATGTTAACACCAACAAATCCTGTACAATAAGGACTTGAATTTCTATGGATGCTTTGACCTGGGATTTAAAAAAAAAAAAAAAAAGGAGGGGAAAAAAAATAAATGTGGGGATGAGAGAGAAGACCTAAATAGAGTACTGCCACATAAGGAGCTTCAGTTTTTTTTTACATACAAAATAATCTCCATAACTCTGGGAGATCATTTTTCTTGTTCTTATTGTAGTAATTAGCAAAGAAAGAGAATTTCCTCCTGGCACATAAAATATTTAGGAGACCAGGGAAGCACATTTCTTTTATGATTTTTGACCCTAAAACAACAGAATAGCAGACATATGCATCTAAAAATGCCTGTATTAATCTATTTCCATTTACATGGCACTGATGGTGTAATGTATCCCCTGTAAGATCCAATTTCTAAGCATTATACATATTGTTTGGTTTTTTTCTTGGTTCTTCGTACCTGAAAGCAGATACACAGAGCTGAAATTCTTCTCCAGTTTGCCCAGGAGCACAGTAAGAAAGCACTCAGATGACAGAGAGGTCACATCTTTAGAGCTTTGGTCATACACCACCACTTCCTGCTTGCAATCAATTTCAATCTGAAACACAAGTAGTTCAGAATAAGATAGGAAAGAGTAAGATGATTAAAAGCACCACATTATCACCCGCATCAGGGTTCCTACATACATGCTATGCAGCAGTTCAGAGAAACAGATTTCTTAGGTAGCTGTATGTAAAGCACTTTTAATTTTACACTTAGTTGCCTGATCCAATTTAATTCCTTTCAGAGTTTGTAATTTGATTATTTGCTCCAAACTGAAGCACACTCTGCACATTTCTACCATTAGGTAATTTTATATCACTTGTGAAAATGCTTTACCTTCAGCCAGGTTGGTTGGTATGTTTCAAAACTAAGATTTTTAAAAGAAATCCCTACCTCAGTTTCTGCTTCTGGGGTTTTTGTGTATAAACAGCAAAGGGACCTTAAACTGCCTAAAATCACAGACATTTTAGCCATCTATACAACTTTATGTATAAAATATGCTCGAGATAGTAATAATAATAAAAAAAGGCTTCAGTTTTTAACATGTCAAAGCAATAATGTAATAAATTACTCTTGTAATCAAAACATTTGAAACAAGTACCAATGGAATAAAAACCGAAACACACATAGATACACATTAAGTTGAAACCAGCTTAGCTATTTTCTTTTCACTAGTAATACTATTTACAAAAAAAAAAGAAACCCAAACAAAACAACACCAACCAAAAACCCATCAAACTACTCACAGGAAAAGTATTTTAAACAGTAAGTAGGAGCCAGGATTGACAGAGCTACCGTTTCTTTGCAAACTGCAGGACCACTTGCTGAGCAATCCCTGCCACCGCAGACCCCAAAGAATCCTTCGAAGTTTAGAAAGAGAATGTTTCCTTCCTTAATTACATACATTTAAGGGACTGTGCTTTGCAAGACATACAAGAACCCTGGGAGCATTCTTTCTGAGTAATTTCTAAATCCCTCCCCATTACTTTGCCACTTAGGGGAGATCAGGCTACAAAGAATCCCCAAGATAAACTCAGCAGTAACCAATAGCCTCTTAAATCAGGTAAGAGCCCGGCAAAACTTGGTCCCCTGATTTTGTTTTGTTTTTTTTTTTTTTTAAACAAAATACCTAAGGGAAAATACTCTTTTAAACAAACGCAAGGTATAAGAGGAAAATGACCCCTACCTTGTGTTTTGCTGAATGCTGAATGAGCTCTGTAATCAAAACTTTGTCCTGCTGCAGCCTCCGCTTCATCAGCTTGGAGCAGTTGATGTTGATGGCATCCAGGATGTGGGACGTATTGTATTCCACAAAAGGGCGGCTATCAATCAGCAGCAATTTTTCCGTACCACTCTCCAGCAAAGCCACCAACTTCTCGGCGACAACGAGTTGAGTCCTGATCATCTCATCGGCCATGACAACAATAAGGCCTCTTTCACCACCTCCCCTCTCTAATTTGCTGCGATGATGTAATGGCTGTGTACTCAAAGGCTTAGCCACAGCATTGTACTAGAAGTGTATGAGGTCATGCTGGTAGTGACTGGCAAAAGAAAAGTTAAACCCATTTTCAGAAAGAGCTCTTCAACTGAATGTCTCCTCCTGCTTCCAGTTGATGTGCCGTTACAAAGGGTTCGTCCCACAAAGCAGCCCCTCACATCTGATTCATTGGGAGATGACTATGGAGTAGCCATTCCACAATTCAAACAAAAGACGCTTTCTGGCTGCCGCTGCATTACATCATTCTTTACCTTTGCTCTCACCCATCAGCTTTGCACTGGACTAAGAGCCTGTAAGAAGAGGAAGATAAAAAAACAAAACCAGATGAGGCCATGGAAGATTGCAGAACAAAACATTAAACGTTGAGGCTAACTGCAGAGCGTCTGTATGATACAATAAATACACTCCTGAGAAGTTCCCCTCTCTGCCAAACACCTAGAAAGAGTATCTGCAACTACAGTCTCTGAATCTATTCCAACGATCTCGCCTAGACAATTAACTTCTATTTCAGGCAACATACCCTGGCTTGATGGCAGACTTTTGCTGCCACTAGCTCTGCCTCCCCATAGGACTTTGTTAGAATATAATTAAGAGATACTGCCCTAAATCGTGGTATTCCTCTCAACAGCAAAACTAATTAGATGCGTTTCAGCACTTCACCGCTTGGTAAGAAGTTCTAGAATTAGTTAAGATACATTTTTAAAGTTTAACGCCTTGGAAAGTATTTCAAAAACCAGCACTGCAAGTCCAGGAACTGAAACAGTACAAAAGAAAGGACAAAACTTCCATCTATATATGGCTGAAGAGAAATCAGAAGAACAAGAAGAACCTTAGGAGAAGGTTCTTTACTGCCAGGGTGGTGAAGCACTGGAACAGGTTGCCCAGGGAGGTGGTTGAGGCCCCATCCCTGGAGATATTCAAGGTGAGGCTCGACGAGGCCCTGGGCAACCTGGTCTAGTTGGGGGTGTCCCTGCTGACTGTGGGGAGGTTGGATCAGATGACCCTGAAGGTCCCTTCCGGCCTGGACAATTCTATGAGTCTATGATTCTAAGATGCTACATCAGGACACAAGCATTTTATTTGAATTAATCACCAGCCATGGAACAGAGGCCTGGTGAATACAACACCGGGAGGTAAAGCAGCGAGCAGTCTCTGGCCCATCTGGGGCAGGTGGGACAGTTACATGAGGTACATTACACTTTTCACACACAATAAACAAGATCTGAAGGAAACCATACTTCTGTAAAATTAGATCCTGACGGCATCCAAACCCCATCAGCCGAAATGGTGGCAGCTCCAGACCAGTAAAAACACCTGACATGTTTCACCACCTGTTTGTGTTACTGCCTCACAGACGTCCTCAGGCTTTCAGAGTCTCCCAAAATACGCTTTGATGGAAAAAGTCCCTGGAGGAACAGTCCTCAGAAAGGAACCACCCCAGGTGGACCTGCTTTGGTAGGGCACTTGGACTAGATCTCAAGAGGTCCCTTATGAAGTCCTCCAGAGGTCCCTTATTTCCCTGATGAAGAAAGGCTGAGAGAGCTGGGACTCTTTAGTCTGGAGAAGAGAAGGCTGAGGGGAGACCTTATCAATGCCTATAAGTACCTAAAGGGTGAGTTGAAGGAGGAGGGAGCCAGATTCTTTTCTTTTCAGCGGTTGCCAGTGAGAGGACGAGGGGTAATGGGCATAAGTTGGAACATAGGAGGTTCCACTCAAATATGAGAAAAAACTTCTTCCCAGTGAGGGTGGCAGAGCCCTGGAACAGGCTGCCCAGGGAGGTCGTGGAGTCCCCTTCTCTGGAGATTTTCAAGACCCACCTGGATGCCATCCTGAGTAACATGCTCTAGCTCTGGGCAATCCTGCTTCAGCAGGGGAGGTGGACTAGATGATCTCTATGGTCCCTTCCAACTCTAAAAAATTCAGTGAAATTCAATGAGGTCCCTTCCAACCCCATCTCATTCTGTGATTTGGCTGCACTTTAGTGCATATAGTGCTGAAGCTACAGATCCAACAGAAAAAACAGGTCAACTTGCTTTGCTCCCACAGTTCAAAACTTGGTCTCTTAGGGCATTCACGGGTATTTGCAGAGACAGCCATCTACATAAGGGTGCAAACAACAACTCTGGAGGAAATACAAGCTACACATTCAGTTGCCTCCATAATCAGCTCCGGTGGGAAGAGACAGCTGAGGGTGGTGACTTCTTCAACCAAGGTGGCAGAGCTCACAGGTTAGAGCCTGTCTGTGATTAAGGACAAGCCTCACAGTTTCTCACCTCATTAGAACAGCAGACTGCTTGGAAACGAGCAATCTGGGCTCAAACTGGTGCAGGGTAAAGCCAGCTCAGCAAGAAACCACATTTCTCTCCGCTTTTGCATGTCCCACACCATCGCATTCCCTTTTCCTGTTTGGGGAAGCGATTTTAGGTCACCAAACTACACAACACCTCTTGCACAAAGCAAAGCTTGCCTTCAAGCCAGTCTTATGTCAGGCCACCCAGCCCGTGACCCGAGCAGCCCCTCCACCTCTGCCTTCTGCTGGCTGGGACAAAGCAAAGTAACACAACTGTCCCCAAACCGAAGCGGCCAGATGAAGAAAATAAAAATCCATTTGACTGACACTCTTGAGGCAGTGAAACGTTTGTAAACAGAAGCAAGTTATGAGGCTACACGCACATACAGGTGCATATGGGGATGAAGGTTTTGTATATTTTTCAAAAAAAATAATTTTACATCCTCAGTTTCACAGGGTTCAGCTGGAAAATTCACATTTTACTTATAGTGTTGACTTGCTGCTTCAGTTTGAAGTGTTTGTTATTTATCTTAATTGCAAGTGAAGTAATGAATTCAAACTTACTTATAGATAGTTTATTAAAGGTCCTATTACAGCAACAGGCCAGTTGTGTTTAGCAATGGGAAATCCCAGGTCAGCAGATGTTTTACTCGTTAGATATATTATACAAATCTAATAAATTAAATTCTGGAAAAAAAAAAAAAGTACAAACTTCACTTTAACAACCCAAAAAAGAAAACTGAAAGGAATTTGTTTCTTGAGATTTTCATGTAGCAATACAAGAAAAAACACCAGGCTTCACATAAACAGCCATTAGGTTGACAAAATGTGACTTTCTATTTGCCCTGACCCTACTGCTAGAGCCAGTGCTTTTAAGCTGGCCTAGATAAATGCAAGCATATAGCAGTGAAATGCATATTGCTCTAAACTACAAAATTTATTGGAAAAAATGCTATACCAAGACTTAATTAAACTGATTAAACCCCCGTCTTTGCAACCTGGTTGGCAGGTGTGCTCCCCCTCAAAGAGCAGTCATCACATACTGGCCTCAGGCTCCCTGCAGATGGGCTGGAAGCTATCAAAAGTCTATGCCATTATGCAAGGATGGGGGGGGGGAATTGAAACTTGATAATTGTGTCCATTTTTTTTCAGAGAGAAAAAAATTATTCTGCATTTTTTATTGTTTCTCTTAACATGTCCTGTCACGAATTATGATTCTCTTTTATTCGTATCAGAGGCTGCCAGATACCAAACCCACTGAACTCAATGAAAACTTTTCCACTGGCTCTAGTGGGAATTGGCTCTAGGTCTTTTCTGAGCTAGACAGTTTGTTCGTGAACTAGACAGTTTGTTTTGATGGGTAAATTGCTGACTTAAAAGTCCAAGCAATAACAGGAAAATAAAGCAGCTGAGAACTCTAAAATGGAGGCTGTTAAAAATACATAATCTTTAATTTGCAACTTTCAGTTTGGGTATATTTCTTATCTTCTAAAGCTTTCTGCTTGCTGTCTTAGCTTTTGCTCTTGTATGATAGAAGCTTGTTTGAGAAGACCCTTGAAAAGAACTCCAACCAGTTATATATGGCGACTGGGTAAAGAGCACATAAAGAACATAAGGCAAGTCAAGAATCCTTTATAAATAACACTATTACCTTAATGTATAGCTATGTGTTAAGTTTTTGAAAGCATTCTGCCCATGGCTTGAAAGTAATAAATTTAACAGTAATATCACCTCAAGTTACTGTGATTGAAATCCTATTTTAGCAGGAACAGATTCATTGGGCAGGGGAGGAACAACATTTTTATCAACTACAGGTTTCTGTTTTGTTTTAATTCTCTCTGTTCCTGGTACTATCAGACTTTGGGACTCTTCCTTGGGACCTATCTAAACAAGAGCAACTGGCAGCCTCCTGCTTTAGGTAAACACTACAGTTCTCCTCCCCTTCCTGGTAACTGCTCTTATCATTCAGCTACTATGAGGTGTTGAAATATCTGTTTGATTTCTAATTGTAGTTTGTAAAAAGCTAAAATTCGATTTCTTGAATGTTCTCTTTCTGCTGCGCTACTTACGACTTAGATCACCATGGTATGTATTTACACCATAGTGTCTCATGAAATGATGCAATATAACACTTTGCCCTAAATAGGCCATTAAGTTGCTGATCTTCATGCTAGGAAACCGTCTTAGTCACAGGATGTCCTACACTGAAATCGGAATTACCAAAAATTGATTCGCAATCGAGCTATGAGAATATGGCATGAGGTCACTCACATACGCACTGGTATTACTGCATGGCTTCTTCCTCCCTGTAGATGGGCTTGCAACCCGTGGCACTGCTTGTTACCTCTTCTTTTAAAGAAGAGTAGAAAGCTTTTAACCCCCTGTAGAACTAAAAAGAACTGTTCTACACTTGCCCAGAATCTTTGCCGCTTCCTAATGTTGTTTAAAGATCCAAACCAACAAAACCCCTACTGTCTTCCATACAACCCACAGTGAATCTCTAGTATTTCTGGAAGAAATTCTTCACTGTGAGGGTGGTGGGACACTGGAACAGGTTGCCCAGAGAAGTTGTGGATGCCCCATCCCTGGAGACATTCTAGATCAGTCTTAACGGGGCTTTGAGCAACCTGGTCTGGTGGGAGGTGTCCCTGCCCATGGCAGGGGGGTTGGAACTGGATGATCTTTAGGGTCCCTTCCAACCCAAACCATTCTATAATTCTTTGATTCTACTATGTACGGGTAAAGCTGCCACAGAACTACAAGATCCGTCTTTGCCTGAGGGATTCCTGTCCCCATCCCAAATGGGTCAGATGGAGTGAAGCAGGCAACCACATAACTGGAAACTTGGCACTTAAGTTGTGTGTTTGATTCTTCAGTCATAATAACTCACATTTTGTATGCACTCCTAATTTCCACTTCTACCACTTCGAGTCCAACCAATTCCCTTACATCATAGCAGGACGCTTGTTCGAGTTATCTCAGGCTTTGGCTGCTATGATAGCAATGATTTTTAAAGAGGCAGATGTCATAAGAATATATTTTAAAAACCTCTCAGAATGATGCCCTGATTTTGCCTTGGTTAAGGAACTAGCAAAGCGCTTCTAGAAGCCTTGCTACCACCTCTGAAAGACTTCTACCTCACCTAAGAAGATAACCTTGAAGTTGAACCTTGGTGTCATTAACGCTCCACAGGTTTGCTCCCCACGTCACTCATGCCTGCTTTGGCAGGTGCCTACAGGAGGGCTCCCATTTACGTCATTGCTGCATGGCAAAACTCCAACAAAAATAACTTTATAGCATCTGAAGGTCCTGAAGGGCAGGTTTTGCCTATCCAGCCTGAGACACCTGAAAGAGTTGATTTTTACAGCTGTGTATTTTTCTACTTTCTAGAGGCAAATGCACACACATACAAGAAGATCTCTATCCCCTCCTACAGTCAAATTCCCTTTCATGTTCCTCAGGATGAGCACCAGCATAAAAAAAACCAAAAAAAAACCCAAAACCCAAAAAGCTGAATCAAAACACAGAGGTAGGAGATCCTAAACTGCAGGACACATGCCACTGTTGGCACATCAGCTGTTTTCAAAGGAGTACTTGGCTGCAGTGTTACTGAGCTGGAAGCTGACAGTGGTTCAACACCACCAGCACCAGTCCTTGCCACCACAGCCACATGGGGTACCCAACAAACAAGCCTACACAAACTCCCGCATCAGAGAGGAACTCCTGATCTAAGGGATCACAGGGTGAATTCCCACTCCTGCAAGATGTCTTTTTTCCCCTCCCAACATCTATGACAGCCACAGCATTCCCTCGCCAGCCTCAAAGACGGAAATAAGAGTTGTTTTGGGCAGATGCTTCTAACCTATGCTGCTAAAGACTGAGTGACAATCAAGGAGAGAGAGGGCCAATCCTTGCTCAAGTTGCTACTCATTAGTAACGAGAAACACAAAGTGACTGTGGAGCACAAGGGAAATAAGATTTCTAAGTGAAAGTGAGGAAGGGCTATACTTCTTCTGATTTCAGCAAGCAATTCAATAAATTCCAGAGATCGACAACTGCGTAATATAGGGTAAAGTCTGGGGAAAAAAAAAAAATGTAACTGAGGTTACAAGAAGCCTATGTCTTGCCTGCCATCGTGCAGAATACAGGAGTGAGATTACAAGTGCTTGTGATTTAAAAAAAGAGCTCTGTTAACAAGGGCTCGCATTTATCAACTGAGGGGAATGAGGGTGTCTTTTGACTTTTCAGGTGACTGAAGCATGTGTCATCAACTCATAAGCACACTATTTCCTCACGTTGGTTGTGGGGTGGAAGAACACAAGACTTTCCCCCACCCTCCCCAGCACACTCCACTTTGGTGCAAGAGTGGAGAGCAGCAAGGAAGTCACAAATAGGAACACACAGACTTTTATTTTCTTTTTCCAAATGTCACTTATGCACCATGTTCATAAACAAGAAGCAGTTTTAAGAATTTCACCCTGCTTTGCTTATCTGTATGATCAGAATGGCTGCTCCCTCCTCTCCTACTTTCAGCACATCTGTACTTTAGATCTACATATGCAGTCAAAATGGAATAGTGTTAATTTTCTCTTCCTTGTAGAAACAGCAGCCTCGCGCATTTTAGATTGCACACTTTACATTCATGAAAAAAGAATAGCACAGCCCATAGGAAAAAAAATACATGGAGAATTTTTTCTTCAGTGCTCTATACCCCTTCATTCTACTTGACTAATTACTTAGTTTTGATTACTAGTTCTAAAGAAAAGTCACCTCACTTCACTGTGCTCACCAATCTGAGAACTGAGGCATGGAGATACAGAATCAGAAAGGAAATCAGCTTCCCCAGAATAAGCTGTATAAAACACCTCCAGCTTAGATTTTTAAGCTCACTCTATTTCTACTACTAAATTTACTACTGAGTAACATTTTTACCACCAGCATTGTAAGATAGCTAAGCAAGATGAATGGACCTTCCATTCAGGTAGTAGTAAGATATTGTTTTTTATACAAATAGTGGTATTTGAAATAATATAGTCCTTTCTACTACAAAAAAACCCACCAAACCAAAACAAACCACCGAACCACCACATTTTGGTGACCTACTCAACACAGCCCTCAAATACGTGCAATATTCTTGCAAATATTATTCACGCACCAATACCAACTCTGAGCAATGAGCCTGATTATCATCGTTTGCATTTACCAAGAAGCCAACCGCTTTGACATTCACTGTGGAATAATAAACATTTATGACATGCTTTAGCAGGGAAATCTGACCGACAGAATGTGAGCTCATGAGAAGTGTTAAAACATGCTGTTGATACGTTACATCACTCTATTCAACAGCTCAGAGACTTTATTTGGGGACTCCCCTCTCCACCCATACAAGCAAGAAGCTCTTTCCATTTCAAAATACTTTTTCATTGTAGGTTCACAGCATATAGTTGTGACACCTAGAAGGAAAGCTTACCTAATCCACCCCAAACAAATGCTGTGATATGTAACATGTTTAGTTTCTTATTGCCAGGGACACAAGGCAGCCAGGAAGTTTCAATGGATTTTTAAAAGATTATTCACCCTGTATCATTTCCAAGTCAAACCAACTGAAAATTCTAGAGTACTTTCATGAGAATTCATTATTGTTTCACGTCAAAAGCAATTACTCACCTACACTGAAGTCAAAATCTAAATGGGCTGAACAAGATGACACAAGGTGGTCCACATACAAAGGCCAGCAGAGGGAAATACCTAAACATAGGAAAATTTAAAAAAAAAAATCCTTATTACAAGTGAAAAAGATCAAAACCAACAACCCCTCCCAATGGATGTCACACTTTCAGTGTAGTCATTTGCTGTAAAATTCTCCCAAATACATGAAAACCTAGATAAGAAGAGATCTATAAATGTTAGCATTCATTCAAATGGAAAGGGTCTAAGTAGAAAATTGTTATATTGATTTTCTAAAAGAAAAAAACCCGACAACAAAACCCACAGCAAATCCCTCTAGCTTCTTTAAAAAGAAAAAAGGGAAAAGTTAGAGATACTTCAAAAAACAACCAACAAAAAAACTCAATCAACAATAGCCATCCAAAGAATTTGACACACATCCCTCCTAGAAAACTAATCTGTAACTAGCATTCACAGAATTCAAGAAAATTCATAAACTCTTGTTCAGTACCCATTAATATAGGAGACGGCTGTAAGTCAGTCTGATTTACAGCATGGACAAAGAGTCACAAAACAGAACATCTCGGGTAATTAATCCCACCTCCTCATGTGCTAAAAAAGCCAACACTGGAAACCAGTAACACCGGTGTCACCAACCATTACGTATAGTCATAGCCGTACAACCTCTATAACAAAGCACCTGCTGTTCCTACATGAACAAATTAAATTATAACCTTCAGATGAGGAAGTAAAAATAAACATATTAGTGTCAATTCCAAACTATTTCCTGGGCAGCTAAAAACAAGATTCAAATCATCCCTATCAGGAGATGACAGCTCCACTTAATCACTGTAACATAAACCATGATAATAAACTATTGCCAAGCGCTGCCGTACTACGAAATCCAGGAGTGGCGCCGAATCACGGAGTAAATGATACGCCAACCGTGAAGAGCCGCCGCAGCAGAGGGCTGAGCACATTACGAGAGCTGGTGAACAGATTCAAACCCCACGTCATCGCGCAAGGAGAGGAGCTACAAGAATGACCCCTCTGTTTTCAGGCAACTGCTCCAAAAGCCTTGCAAAGGCCAACAGTAGAACATGGGGCTATAGCCCTTCAGACAGATAATTAATGAGTTGGCTACCCAGACCATGCTCTGTTCACTGGGATAGACACCTTGACTGGGACCCGCGTGCTTGTCCCTGGGTGGTCCTAGGCTGGAGATCCTCTCACTTATCCACCATTAGCATATCAGCGTACCTACAGGAGAGCAGCAGGGCAGGGAGGTGGAGGAGAAGACCTACTGAAGACTGTGCCAGGTCTGTGTCTCCCTCTGCCTGCTCCAGCTGCCAGACACCCTTTGGAGCCCCAGGAAAGAGACCTGGCAGATCTCCCTTGGTTCTTCCCCTAGTCCAGCGGCAGACGGCAATGGAGAACAAAGAGAAAGCTCACCCTACTCATCCTACTTGTCGCTATCCCCTTTTCTAATCCCATCCCTGGAAATTAAAACTAACCTAGTGCTTAACACTGGTTAGTGTGTCTCTGTGCCTAGAGACCCTACGATCAGAGACCACCTTGACGAGGTCCAAGTAGTACTGGAACAAAAAGCATCTCCCTTTTTGTTCCTTCGAGCTTCACATGCAGTTTTCTCAAGTCTCTCTGAAAGGTAGTCTTCCAGACTAGGTAGTCTTCCATTCACTGCCATTTGCCACCAATGCCTCTCCAAAACTAGCTACCACCTCAGGAAACTATATACTCTTTTTCCCACTTTAATGAATAGAAGCAAATCAGGAATTTAAAGCAGCCCTCGTTTCAGCATTGGGCGCAATTAATTCTGCTGAAGAGCAGATGAGAAACAAAGCCATATATTTAATATCAACACAGTTTATTGGAGGAAGGAGGCGTCACATTTTTAGAACAGGATCCACTCATGATTGAAGACCGAGCTGCTGCAAGTTCAGCCATAAGCATTAAGCACATTTGGAAATTCCCTGGCAATGCTGTTAAAGGAACAGACATTTCCTGTAATTTTCAGAAACATTTTATATCTCCCCTCCTCCTTTTTAGACTTGGTGGGAAGGAGGAGGAGGGAGAGAGAGGATACCATGTTACCATTAACTGAAATATGAATGAGCCACCCAAGTTTCAAGTGGAAACTTCAGTTATTTGTGCTTAGGAGAAAGTCTGAAAAAAAAAAAAAAAAAAAAAAAATNAAATATGAAAAAAAAAAAAAAAAAAAAAAAAAAGAAAAGCCTTTCATCATTAAGAGGCCAGGATTTTTCTGCTGACTGTAGGAAAAGACATATACATCCTTTCAATTAGGGTGAATTACAAAAGGATATAAACTTGCCTTTTTACTTACTTCTGGCAAATGAGAAGTCCTCCAGGCCTTATTTAAATACCTTTTTCTATTTTCCAGAATTAGAAATTTAAGCCTTTCCCCGCCCCCCCCCCCCCCCCCTCCCCCGG
>VXAK01024870.1:131051-157511 GCA_013399435.1 Arenaria interpres
GCTCAGGGCCTTCCCTCAACTGCAGCTCAACAAACCCAACCAGTCGGGTCACACGGAGTGTTCCTCCCGCAGCTACAGAGTTGTGGGGCATCAAGCAACCTACAGGCCAGGGAGAGACTGAACAGTCAAGCATGACAGCATCCTCCTAAGGACCTCAGTACCCACCTCTCCTTTCCAAAGAGTTTAACCCTCTCCTTTCCTAAAAACCTAATCCTGTATGAAGTATCTGGCGTAAAATTTATAAAACTTGCAATAAGTTATAAAATTATTTATCTATGTAATCCGAGTCTGAAGAGATCCAATCCAAAGCCATAACGTGTAACGTAAAATTCACAAACCGAATTAAAACCGGAGGGCAGCTGCCTATCCTTAGAAAACACACCATGAGTACTATTTGGGTCTTGTACAACGGAAGGGGAAGATTCATCATCCGATTGTGACAACTAGCAAAGCCCACACGTGCCAGTCTCCACCAGCAACCATATTTTAGCTTTCGATTCACAGACACAAAGTACAAAAAGGGAAATCCTTAAAGGGCTGAACTACTTTATAAATCCTCAAGCTGTTGAAATTCCAGCATCTCCTTCCTCTTTGTAGAACAAGCCTGCTTTATGTTGACCCCTTTCACGACACCAAGGTTTCCATCTCCTACACAACCCACATACCCCGGATCGACTGAGAGTGTTCCGCAGCTCTGCAGACCAATACGAATGGTGACTTCTGTATTTCACATGGTCTTCTTTTTGCTGAGAAACAGATTAAAAGGAGGAGTGCTCTGAAGAGTAGTGCCAAATTAACATCAAGCACATCAGTTGTAATAGTCCATGCTACTTCTTTGAAAGGTTTCCCATGAAAGAAGGTTAAGATGGGACCTCAGAGTCTTCAGATAATAGTTAGCCTTTAAGTTTAAAGCCTTTTGCCTAGTGAGAGACTTTAAGGGGGAGACATTCAAATAGTATGGGCCTTCAAATACGGAGCCAAAAATTTAAAAAATAAAATAAAAAAATGCAGCTCTGATCTGCTTTGTGGTCACTGTATGATGAAAACTGAAGGTGGATCTGAAGCCTTCATACAAGAAACAGGATGGATTAAAGGCAGAGGATAATGATGGTAATTTTATTAGGGAAATAAATCAGAGTTGCTTCTGGGCAAGGCAGGGGTGAATTTCTTGCAACAGACTTTTTAATGACTCTTCTCTTAAATTAAATTGAATGACGAAAGATCACAGTGAGTCAATCTCCTTTAAGAACAGAAATGTGTAAAAGGCTTGCCTGGTACGGTACGCTGTGGGTTAAAATGTTCTGGTCTCTCACCCATTTGAGGAAATGACACCAGTTCTCCCGGAAGGCAACACGCACATTCAACCCCTTCACATCAGGGCATGAGAAAGTTTGGAAGGAATTTCTTTTTTTTTTTTTTATTTTTTTTTTTAAACTGTCAACATTCATACTTTGTTTCTTCCTGCTTGTGTCTGAAAATACAGAGCTGCACCGCGCTGCATGGATGTCCTGTCAGCTGCACAAAGAAACATCTAGAAGTTTAAAAAAAAAAAAACACCCCGAAACTAATGAGTGCTAACTAAATCTGCTGTCAAACTCATTTAAAAACCCTCTGCACGCTCAAAACAAAATTAATATTGTGAGCAATGTACGCTGCATAGTGACAGAAGCATCTTCAGAAGGGATGCTGGGCCAAATAAAACAAATAAAATAAAATTGACATTACACACGCGTAAATTCGGTCCTACTCAGTAAAGAAGATAAGTTTAATTGGGTTTCCGCCTAAATGACATTTATACGGCAAGGAAACAGAACACGTAGTAGAAAACCGAGGGTCCAGAAACATGGTACAGCCCAACTATCTCGAGGTAGGAGTAGAGAAGGACACAAAGAGATAGATGATGTACGGCAATGGTTCCCATTTAATGTGGTGGAATAATTCAAGTCATTAAGTGCTCCCAGAAATTAAACAGCTGCAGTAATCCTGTTAAGAGGTCTTCCATTCCGGGCTGTGCAGAGTAGGAAAGGGTTCAGGCTGTAACATGGAGTGACAGCTGAATTGCAGATGAGGCCCAGAAAATAAATTAACAAACTCCTAGATCCAGATAATCGGGACCCAAACCTCTCGCCATGGTGTAAGACTCCTGATAGCTCACACACTGGGAAATGAACACATTTTTGTACCCAGTTTGTACCCACAAAGGTAATTCTGATGGCCTGCTTATTACAATTGCTTTCAAATTTTAATTTAATTGACAAGATGGAACCAACAGGGCCTCAGTTCAGGAACAAAAGCATTAGTTATGATCCAGGTAACGTGCTCTGGTTCATCTTTCCCAAAGGATCCCAAGTATTTCTTTGAATTTGAATCATGTTATACCAGACCTGCAGCAGTGCCAAAGCCACATTTCTAGCATGTTAACTACACAGCTGAAAAGAGAAGCCATATATACCTTTACAAAGGAAGGAGGGAGCAGACGGTGACTTACCTTCCCCCAGCTCTGCCTCTTACATCGCTATGAAGATTACCACATATGTAGAAGAAGAGGGACATAACCACAAAATATATTCATCCCCCTTAAGAATAACTGATAAAATGTGACTGTCATTACATCTAGTTTACAAGTATCAAAAGGGACCAGGATTTTTTATTTTTTTTTTAATTTTGAAAAGCAAAAGCGAGCAATACCAAACTGAGGGAGTAAATTCTCTTGTTATTATCTGATATGTGCCTTAGTCAAAGACCAGGGTCAACAATAAATGTTTTGTAGCAACCTCACTGGAGTTCTAATCAGATTTTGAATAGCAAAGAGAAGCAAAACATATTCCCTGAAACTGCATTTGTATTATCCTGTTTGAAGTGTGCTTACATGTTCGCACTGCTCTGTACAAATCCATAAACAACATCTTCTATTTCTCCAGAAATTGTAGAGGTGCTCTGTTTTGCACAGTCCTTTAAAAAGCAACCAGAGAGGCATTGATTGTTGTCAAAATAATCCCAAGCTAGGAAAGTTCAATATACATCTGCAATAACTGAAGTAATATATCAACAGAACGGATCGACTTCAGTGCATGTGGAGCCAACTAAAATACTTGGAAAGAAGTGTTATCATCTGCAAACTGCAAGACCCTGGTGTTTCTTAGGTATTCAGCAATGGAAGAAGCTCCAGTCATTTGCCAACGACCATGGACACATCCATAAACAATACTGTTTAGTTTTATAATAACTTACTGATTAAACATAAATTCCTGTTCGATACTGCTGGCAAGCGTCCTGATCGTTTTCTGACAGACTTCCAGGCTGCATGTGAGCAGCCCATAGGAACGGGTTCGGTTTTGGTACGCAATTCTGAGGTTTTTACCTCCAGAAAACCGATCCTGAAGGATAAAGGTAGACGATGGGTGGTCCTTAATTACTTCCTTTATGTGAAGATTGAGGTCAGAGCAGAAAAAGAGCCAAGGAAGGAAGTCTGCAGCACCCCTCGAAGACACACACACACCTTCCTGAACAACTCCTTCGACATCCTAGAGGGTTAACCTGTAGTTTAAATCGAGCAGTCAGAGGTTGGGGTAGAAATAAACAGCTTGCACAAGCAACACGCTGCGCTATTAAGTTTTTAGAAGTGACTTAAAAATTAGGTCAGTCTAATTTGTGGCTGATACTTTGTTCTTTCACTACTATGAACTCACAATGATGTCAGTCTCATGTTCAAACACGCCACATTTAGCAGCGTGCAGGCTTCCTGAGAGACTCTCTCAGCCTTCCTTTGTGCAAAAGGCTTCTGCCAGATTCTTAGCTCATTCTTCACTGACTCAGGCATGCCACTCCAGTTTCAAGGGAGTTACATTGGCTTCCCGTCAAACACTGCACAGTCTGGGGGTTTTTTTCCTCTTTTTCTTTTCTTTTCTTTTTCCCCCCCAAACTTTACTGACTAAAAGTTTAAGAACGTGGCCATATTCGGGTTACTGTTTTAGACCTCACCTTCATTAGACAACATCCTGAAGGGAACTGCTCATTAAAAGGTATGGGGAAAAGGTTTTTTTTAACTAATTCAACACTCCTTTCAATCCTTAAGAAAGATGGAGAGAGACCTTTTACCATAGTCTACAGCGACAGGACAAGGGACAATAGTTTTAAGCGGAAAAAGGATAGGTTTAGACTGGACATAAGGAAGAATTTTTTTTACTCTGAGGGTGGTGAGACACTGGAACAAGTTGCCCTGAGAAACTCTGAATGCCCCCCATCATTGCAAATGTTCAAGGCCAGGTTGGATGGGGCTTTGAGCAACCTGGTCTAATGAAAGATGTCCCCGCCCACAGAAAGGGGCTTGGACTAGATAATCTATTGGTCCCTTCACACCCAAACCATTCTACGATATGTCCCCATCCTCACCTGATCAAAAGAAATCCTAGATGTCCCTGTATTCTACCCAAATTCAGCTAACTCTTGAGAATACAGATCATCCCACCAAATTGGGACTTCATACAGACATGCTTTTTATGCAGCCACACCAAAAAAACCAAAACACACTCATATACAGAAGCTAATCTGTCTGCATAACTTTTGATGTTCAAGGAAGGTATCTTTTCATTATTATTTCTGACACAGAAGTTGCCGCAGGGTTTTTAAGCATGTTAGCAAAGATGACAGCTTTGTGAAGCACAAGGACATTGTAAGTTTGCCTAGCTACAAAACTTCAAATGAACCTTGGACCCAGCAGCAAGCTTTTGCAAGCATCTTTAACTAGCAATGCTATTGCATGAATCCTTAATGGGATTAGAAAAGCATCCCACTCTGTCTCAGGAAAAGACGCATTATCTCACAGGCATTTCCAGCACCACATCACATTCCAGCCACTCTATGAAAGAAAACATACAGCCTTGGCTCACAAGAACTGCATATCCAACAGATCCCCACTGTTACTGCTGTATCTGCAACCACCCAAGGATACAGGAAAGGCAAGTCTTACAGGGAGAGGTGACATCTTTTATGAGCCCAGTTAATATGAAGTGATAAGGAGAGGGAGGGCACGAACTCTAGAATGCACGAGCCCTTCCTCACACACACAGGCGTGAAACAGAACCAAACTGTGACAGAGAAACAAAAGCCAAGGCTTCCAAAACATCTCCACGTCCAGCTTGTCCCTCTTCCCAAACAGGAAAAGAAGAAGTCCAAAGCACATCCCTAAGTATGTCATAAATTACCCTATGAATCATATTCCTCATGGAAACTGTCTGGCTGAAGCCACACCACTGAAAATACACAATACAAGACAGAAAGAAACCTAAAAGATACCCTCAAAGAAAGAACCCTGCCCTCTTCCAGAATCCTTGGAGTTAACACCAAAACAAGAAAATCCTGGAGTAATCACGGAGTTACTAGATTCGTGGTACATTTTCCCCATAAGCAAACTTTTCTGTGGATTATCAAGTTGTTTTTATAATTATTAACTCATACCTGATGTAGATTTAGCTTTATATTCACTGCTTTTGTTTCAAGGTTCAAATAGGGTTTGCTTTCCTGAGGCTTCGCCTGCCTTCTCCAAAGTCAGTTTGAACAGAGAAAAAAAAAAAAAATCCCTCTCCTACAAACTTTTCTTATAATCAAAACAAAAGCCAACACACTAAAACCCCCACAAAAATGATAGTCTCCTTAAAACTGTTTTCCAGGCTCCTGAAAAAACTCTGGCAATTTCCAGATATAAATAAAAATGTACCACCTCACTCAAAATGATAGTTCAGGATTTCATTCTACAAAGCTACAAGAAGTTGCTTTTATAGGAAATTGTTTTTCACTTTCAAACCGGTCTTCCTGTAGTTCTAAGTGACTCAAAGGTATCAGTGACAAAGATAACACATGAGATTAGATGCACTCGCCTTTACAAAGTCATGACAGTGATAGATATAGTTGATGCATTTGTTACCTGGGATTTTTGTCTGCTTGCTTTTTAATTCTATTTGGATTGTGAATGTCAACTAGATAGTTTGCCACCTAGTTTATGTGTAATTTAGCTTCTCCACAGGGACTCTGAGTAGCATGAAAGCCTGACCCTAGTGGTTTGGCAAAAAGGCACCTGAGAGAAGCCAGTTTCTACCAACAAATGCCAAAAGCGTTTCAGATGCACAGACTTAGGCAAGAAATCTTTTCCAGAAAAGACTTCATCCCTGACTGCAGTTGCCCTCTCTGATAGGATTATAGCACAGGTCAAAATGTACAGGAAAAGGATTTAACGCAACCACAGAAGTGGAGGTCACCAGGAAAGAGGGGAAGGAGAAGCACTCCTCCCACCCCCTTCAGGCTTCTTCCTCTGCAGCCGCACCACCAGGCTCAAGCTTGAGCAGTAAATGCCTAGGCACACACTTCTGAAATCAATTAATCTATCACCTGGGTGCTGGGCAAAATCAAGCACAAATCCAAATAATTTTTTAGAACATCCAAATTTTAATTTAGCTTAGACTGCTTCGGAGCATGCAAAATAAAAAACCCCGTAACTTAGACCTAGAAGTAAATATATGTTGTCTATCTGTAGCTACAATGCTTGTCCAACTCTAAAACGTTCTTCATAATCTTGTTCTTACCATCAGTGCACAGCATCGTTTTGCCAAGGTTCAACTTTCTGGCACTGTATCGAAAGCGTAACCACGTAAGATGTTCTTGAGAACCAGCTTTAGGTTTGGCAGGGAGACCACCTGGCATCAAAGGTATGCCTACGGCCATATGCCTGAATTTTAGTCAAAAAGCAAGAAACTGCAGGGATTTAATTATTTTTTAAAATGTGTTTGGCAGCTAAATTCTCCCGATATTCCATGGGCATTGAGTATGCTTTATTGCAAGGACAGACAGCATGCAGAGGAGATGCTTACATCTAAGACTCACAAGCTAGCTCTGAACAAAACCAAGCTGGTGTTCAAACCAGCTTTGATAGAAAGGTGATTTTATTTGTGCAGGCTCACCCCGTGGCACGGCTACAGAGCTTTTCATACCTTGGCTAAACACTTTCTCCACGGCACTTCACAGCGTCGGGCGGATGGACTAGGCTGGGCATCTCAATCTGCACTATCCCCCTCACTGCTACATCCAGAATGATTGGTTCTGCAGCTGCTGCTGTGTGCCATTACAGTACCAAAAAACAGAGAAAGCAGATGATCTCTTAAGCTTGAGTTATGCTGTCAGCGTGTTTGAGCAGAAGCAATAAGGAATGGAAAATAATCTTACCAGGAGCGCACAGGAGCTGCTGCAGACAGCAGGGGTGCTCTGTATATGGAGCTGAGTGAGAAGTATGCTGGAACAACTGAAGGAGAGGAAAAATACACCAGTGCCCCAAGAAGATGAACCTGGCCATCAGATACTAATCCACAAAACCTACAGCTGGCCCCAGGAGCTGATACACCTTTGGCTTTAAACAAAGCATGCACTGCTTGGATGGGAAAGCAGTGAATCTTTTTTGCGGTTGAAATTCCACAAAGAATTCCTGCTCCGATGGTACAAACAGACAGTGCCTGCTGCCTGGGTCTAAAGATCCAAAGTTCAAAGTGCACCGCTGCCCCTTATGCTAGATTGCCGTAGCTTTTTTTTGGTGTGCTTAAGGTAAAATGCAAGTTAATAACTCCTTTCAGCGCAACTCTGTAGAGTCAAGTATGAGAAAGCACCAGCATGATGATTGCTCACACAGTTTCAGCGCACCATCCTTGCTCTTAGGCGGCTCGAGAGGGCCGTTCCTTACCTCAGCATGTTCCTCGGGGCAGTACTCGCTCAATTGAGGAGTAATTATTTAACCACGACCCAATCTGCTTTGCATTCCCGTTAAAGAAAAGCTTATGCAAAAAGGTAAGAGCTTGGCGGCAGCTCCTTGGCTGAAATACCCTCTTACCAGCGCCGTGCTGCTTGCCAGGTCATCGCTGTCTGTACTTGAGAAGTTTGCAGCAGACAGACCGTGCCAAATCCGAAGAACTTTGTCATGAAAAGAAAAACTTCAAGCCTAACAGTAGGAAGTGCTCTCCACGCCTCGCTACTCTTGTCAAACTATACTGTACAATCAATTACAATTAATAAAAGTATTCTTAGGAAGCTTAATGGCAGCTTTGGAGCCATGGCTTCTCTGCTTCAGGTAGGCTGTGGTAATGAAAACCGCGGGGAAGAAAATTTCTCTTGCTGTACTTTAGCCTCTCACAAACGCAAAAAGGACTCCCATGGGAAACTGCCCCGCTCCAGACAGCCATTTAAATGGTACAGATCTACCCAGGAACACCAGCTTCTCTTTCTGCCCACCCATGGGAAATACCTTTACTACCAGCACCTGAGGTTATCATCACAGACAAACACAATCCGGTTTCGCATCAGCGACTTAAAGGCTTTTGAGGAGTTTCTTCTGAAAGGAGTGAACAGACAAAGCTTACCCGCTCCAACAACATCTGAAAAAAACCACTCGTGCTGTCACCACCCAGAAAAGACAGAGCTGTGCAATAAAATGGGCCGCTCCTTCGCTGCATTTCGTACATACTACTTTATGTAACTCCTGTGACTTAAAGCAGTGGCTCCCAGACAGGATGTTGAGTAGTCTAGGTAAGTATCATTTAGCACATTCCTATTTTGACAAAACCATAGTCATCCTCAAAATTATTTTGGTAGACAACTGGCATCAAGTAAATAATTTACTGACTTAGAATTCACTTTTCTTTTTAGGAATAAATGATGACAGAGAACCCGATTAACTAAGGTTCTAAATATAGGTACCTTCTTTTAACATTTTTAAGGCACAATCAAATCCCCCTGGGATCTGTCACAGACTGTCTATCCATCCAGCAAGGCAATTCCCATGGTAGTCCACCCAACCCTTGCTCTTTTCAGACATTTAAATGCATTCAGATTTATCCATGATAAAGCTTTTCTAATGAGCAAGTTCCACGTCTGAACCCAGCAACTAGACTACTAGTAGTTTCAGACACAGGCAAACTTGCAAAATCCATCTTTAGACTACTGATGCCCCAAGCAGGAATGCTGTGTTGCATCCACCGCGGCAGAGGCATTCAGAACTTTACAAAGAAAGCAGCCAACGTGCAAAGAGCCTGGTGGTAACACTTCCATCAGGTTTACTGAGATAGGCATCCTCTATTGTCTCACAACAATTAAGAAAACCTTAAAGTTGAATAATTATGAAGGAGAAGAGCAACTCTGGGCCACCTTTTATGCTTTACAGGTTTCAACTAAACCATAAAGAACAAGAGATTAAGCCTCCTGGAAGGTCTGGCAATTTTGTTACCTTACTTGCACTATTATCACAATCAATTGCATTTTGATTTTAATTTTTGAATCCAGAGAAGGGTTACTGAATCTGTTATAAAACTATAAACACAGTAAACTCTTTGAGGTCAACATCCGCATTAAGAGATAAATGAATTTGTGGAATTCCGTACAAAGAGTTCAGTGAAAACCCAGCACTATATATTAGCACCTGATAGGCTTTTTAAAGACACAGTCAGATCTGAAAATTTAATCAGAAAACTAGATTGTTGTAGCCTTAAGTTTCCTAAAAAAAGAAAAAAAAAAAAAAACAAAAAAAACCAACCAAAAAAAAAAAACCACAAAAACCACCCTGAAAGCAAATCCAGGTTTAACACACACATGTGCACTGAGTCCACTGAGTTCCCAGAGAACACAGTAACAACAGCAAAGAGATGTGTCCTGATGGAGTAGGAACAAGCCTAGATGAACTATGTTTTGGGTACCATCAGGAACCACCATGTGTAAACCATCACTTCGACACAGACAGACAACTTAAGATGTTACTATGCTTTCTTCTGGATTTTAACCACCACATTGCAATAAAAATGGCGACAGAAAGAAAACATAATTAACTGATGGACAATCAGAAAATCGTGTCACTAGCTAATGGCTTCACCTAAATCAAGTCATTGCATGTTTAAATAATTTCTAGTACCCCCCTGAAGGAACTAAAAGATCTGCTACAGCTGAGAGTAACCCCTTTTTGTGCTCCCCTTTCCCATCAACTTGCCTCATCTCATGACAGATTTGTCCCTGAACTTCTACAGCAAAGCTTCAGTTGTACCCTGCCCATTTTTCTGCTTGGTATTAAGACAATTTAACAACATATATGGATGAAAAATGCTCACCCTATGATCTCTTTTTGGTAGTAGCACAGTACCATTTCCTTTGATCATGCAGCTCACACCTACACAGAACACCACAGCAAATGTAATTTTCCAGATTTGTTCTTTTGACCAGATGCACTTTTATTTTCTTCTTAAGCCATACAAGATAACAGGAGACCCTCAGCTATCTCCCACTTCTTCCAAACACTGCCTCAAAACCAGTACTTTGCCACGATGTCTACAAGGACTTCGGCATCAGTACTAAGACCAGAGTTGTCTAGGTGAACACCACTTCTCTCTGCCTCTGGGACCACCAAACACAGCAGAGTCCATGGCCACGGACCAGCCTCCTGGCTTCTCTAATAAGTATCTGTATTACTGCATGGAAGGGATACTCTAAAGAAAAAAAAAAAAAAAAGAAAGGTGTGTATTAAGTAAAAATAAGCTGCAACTTTGGTTTTAGAAGCGAAAGCAAACAAGATTAGTACTCCATAAAGAAAATAACTGAGTGTTATGGTTTGAGAAAACCCATAACAATCTATTGTCCTTTAGACAATCATTCTATCACCCGATGACCCCTCCCCACCCGGAAAGGGGAATCAAGGAACACAAAGAAACACAAGGGTTGAAATACAAATAGATTTAATAGACTAAGACTAAATAATTAACAATAATACTAAAGAACCAGTATTAATCCCGACACTGATATAAGATATCCAAGAATTATACTCAGCCCCTTCCCTCAGCAGGAAGCAGTGCACTCCCAGCAGGGACAGCAAATGGCGGNCCAAATTCAGACACTAGAGTCTTCTAAAGGTGTAATTTTCCCCAGTATTAGAAGAAAAGTTAGTCCTGTGTCTCTCAACCCAGGACACTGTGTTATTTACCACTTTGGAGTTCTACCAAGTATTTGATACAACCAAGCTAAAGCTGAGGATTTTAGTATATTTTCATTACGACTTGTTTTTGAGTAATTGTCTCAAGACAGCACTGGTTTTTGCAGAAAAAAAAAAAAAAAAAAAAAATGCAATCTCCAATACCTTTTCTCTACTTCTGGAGTAACACTTCTTAATCATTCCATTTCACAACAGTGACCTCAACAAAAAAAAAAAAAAAAAAAAAAGAAAAAACAAGTATTTTGATAACAAGTTCTCTGTGCTTAGTGTTTCATAACAATTTTATGCTTGCAGAGATGCCATGACATTCCGGACAGAGTGTATTTCAAAATGGAAACCTATTAGGAAGGAATTTAGAGAATCATGCTCCCCAAATGAAGGGAGGGCAGCTGATACAGAAGCAGAGAGCGCACTACGTTATCGGTCCAGCCTTACTTACTCCTTTAGTTTGTAAAATGGCACTGGTGTTACATTTGAAGTCAACTGAAGCACTCTGTAGATGAGGAACCATAAGCTGTAATGAAGACTCTTCCTCATCACTCTTTTCTTAGGGGAAAATAAAACAACCCCCAAAAAGAAATCTGTATGTGGCTGTTGGAAGGAAGAAATTACTATGAATCTGGTGTCTTTAATTCAGGAAAACATCAGAGCTCTTGAAATTCCCACAAACTAAATAAGGAATCACACAGTTACTATGGAAGAGGGGGAAGTGTCAAGCCAATTCTGTTCAGAAAGGGGAGTAAAGGGAATACCACGCCAAACAAAAGAGGAGTTTCACTTGACAAAGGAGAACCTACATTTCAATTTAGCCTTTGAACCACAGCAGGACATGCCAATGGACATTTTCCGTTCTGTGTTTGTTCGTTACCTGGAAATAAGAAACTAAGCTTTCCCCCTGCATCTTAGAATCCCAGTACTATGTTGGAAAGCCAGTTTACTGTTTGCGGTAGCTCACCGCTAAATGACAGTGGCCATAATGCAACCAAGTTCACCACAATCATGGAAAGAATCCTACCCAAACTAGTACCATGCCATTACGTTTCAGAAACGGGGATTAAGACACCACCAGTCCAAAAGATCCTCTGTTCAAAAAGAGAGAGGAAATTAAAAGCTGCATGTTTAGCTCCCAGCTGAGTCTGAAAGTTGCGGAAGGTATACATACCACTTCACAAGGAAAGGGAACAGGAAGCCAGGGAAGAAAAGAGTCATTATGTTTAAATGGTAACATTCTCGTGAGGTTACACAGGCCAAATGAGCATATCCCAGAAAAATGTGAATCCAACCCTGGGTAAAGAAACAGAAAGCAGAATAAGTGACAGCAGATAGGAAAAAAAAAAAAAATGCTTTAGAACAGCAAAGAGTATCAGATTGGAAAACATATCAAAATAACAAGAAAAATCCTAAGAGCTGGTGCAAAAAAAATGAGGAGATGCAATTAAATCTGATACTAGCAGCTAGATAATAATAGCTGAGAAAGCAAAAATAGGTTTCTTTGTAAGAGCCTCTCCCACACAGGATGCTGGCAAAAGATAAGTTCAAGATAGACTAAGATGATCTACTGTCAGAACATGTCAAAAGAAGAGAAGAAAAAATAAATATTGATTAACTAACAGTAAGTCACCACGTGCTCAAGATTTATGAGGGAATAAAAGAATGTAAGGGCTAAGCAGATAACAGAAATATGTAATGCTTATTAAAGCAAGCTATTCCAGCATAGGTACGAAGTGTTTGTAAAACATGCTACAGATGACAGAAAAAGAAAGAAAAAAACTCAAATATCAGTGAACTTCAGTACTAGAAAAACTGGTTTAAAAGTAGCCATGCAGGGCTTCTAGCAGACCTGATGATAGGCATAAAGGAGCACAAGGCAGCAAATGGGGGAAGGACAGAAAACCACCTTTCTTATCTGACCCAAACCCACTGTTAAATTTGCCCATGTGTCTTTCACCATGTCAACTGAATTGTTTAAGGGAACTTTATGTAGACTTACTAGAAAGGCCATTTTGTAGTCTATAAGAAAAAGTTTCAAGGAACCTGAACTATAAGAAAAATATAATATTTTCAACTATATGCACACCCCTACTTCCCACCACTGAGGAGATGGAAAAAAAGATCTCAGGGATGCAGTGAAGAAAAAAAGACAAACCGATATACATGTTGACAGAAACAATATTGGATGAAGTTATTGGACATCACTCACTTTTTAGGTTAATACTTTCACTTTGCACCTGGCCGAATGGCAGAGCTGTCAACAGACAGGCTACTTCGGTTGACCTGTTTGTACAAACCCACATGCAAATTTGATGCAAGTCAACAAAACTCAGTCTGCATGGTCTGGGAAAAAAAGTCTCTTCTCTGAATGACAAAATGCCACCAGTAACAAGACCAGCGCCAACATGCTGTAGGGACAGCAATTTCATCAGTAGGATGCTCTGGATTCCTACTTGCCCTATACATGATCTTCTGTGACACCACCTCTTCCAGTGTGGGCAGTGTTACTCTGGGCAGGACCCCATGAAGATGATCCTGGTATCAGCATCATATCAAAGTAAATGTAAAGAACACCTAAAAAACCCAAATAATTTTGAGATTGAAAGTATATGACCCTCACAATGTTATCATTAAAAAGAAGTCATAACTTCCTCCTCTCCTGAGGAATGGTAGTACTAAATCAAGTTCCAGGTTTAATCACCACCTCCCCCAGAGCAGCGGGCAGAGATGACACAAACAATTAATGAGTGAGGAAAATAAGCGTTGCATATGACAAGTCTGAAGACACTGGTACCATTTAAAGTAATGTGAGGTGAAAAGGAAAAAAAGATAGAGAGACGGTAAAAAATTAATAGGCATTATTAGCCATCCATTCTCAAAGCAAAAAAGAGACTTTTCATTTTACCAAATAAGTGTGATATCAAGGAAACAAGGAAATGCTTTCAAGTTTTCAATAAAAAGGGATTAGACTTTCATTTCAATTTCCACTTGAGTAGTGACTAGAAACCACAAGCATATTCAAACAAATACATCACAAGCTAATGAATGTGCAAAATTTATCTGCTTGCTTCAGACAGTTCCAACCGCTAGCACTACATACTAAGTGTTCCATGAAGACCATGTATCCAGATCTTCTTAGGTCATTATACCTAGACATAGCCTAAGAACTCTTATCTGCAAGGCTGTTTTGCTTCGCTAGCTAATTAATTGCTTTTGTTATCATAGAAAACATTGAGAAAACACTTTGAATGAAAAGCTTTGTAAGATATAAGCTTCTCTGGTCAGAGTGTGAGTGTATAAATACATGTATGCATGTGTTTGTGTATATATGATATGTAGTTTGTATGTGAATGTATGCATATAAAAACACACACACATATCTATATACACACACAGACATATATATATACACCTTGACACTGTTTTAAAGGAAGAGCATCCTGACAGAACTCAAGTTCTAAACTTGTCAGGTAGCGGACAAGCAAGAGGTGCCAACGGAGCACAAGGCTCTTGGAGCTCTGGAAAACCAAGCCAAGCCAACTTGAATGCCCAGCGACAAACAAACAGCTATCAGGTTTTTAGCTGGGATCGATGGTTCGAGTCTTAATTTCCAGTGGGCAAATCCATGTAACGAATACACTTCTTGCTGCCTCTGCAGAAAGAAAAGTTTGGAAAGGAATTCCTTTGAGTTTCAACAATTCCCTCTGGACTGCCACAGGCTCCAACAGCCTTACCCGCGCTGCAGGACACAGGCAGCTCCTGTGGATACCCTCACGACTTGGCTTGTGCAACAAGTGCAGAGGAAGCCCTCAACCAAGGGCAAAAGATGGGTCTCTGGAACCAGAGGAAATTCTTTTGCCAGAGCACGCCTGGCTAGTAAACCACTCAGCCCATTCCTACCCCCTCAAGTGGCAGACAGGTCAATAGGAGGCAAAGCCCACCATACCTTTGGCTGCTTCAAAGGATGTGGTTTCAGAGCCTCACAGGCACCCAGCTGGTAGAGCAGGCTGAGGGGAGACAGCCTGTTTTAAGCCACCATGGAGTAAGTCAGGGCTGCCAGACAGCAACCACGTCCCTTAGGCCAGCTGACATGTTAATCCAGCGAGCTGACTCAAAGAGCTAAATCAGTCACAAACTAACCCTTACAAGCAAGCAGAATAAACAAACACATAAACAAACCACATCCAAACACTTCTCAGCCATTTCTGGTTCCCGGCTCTGCCTCACCGTGGGATCCAGAGAGCCATTAAAAAGAGCGAGTTTGCAATGACAGCGGCTGGGAAGACAAGAAAAGAATGAGAGTACCTGAGCGTTTGGTGTTACCTGCCCCAGACAGGCGCCCTGCATTGCACTAACTCCAGAGAGCTCCACCAGTTTCATGGGATCCACACTGCTGGTCTCCTGTTTCACTTTTACTGCCACTGAACCGATCCTGGAGAGGCTGGGTCAACAGGATGAGGTTTAACAGGGTCAAGTGCTGGGTCCTGCACTTCGGTCACAACAACCCCAGGCAACGCTACAGGCTTGGGGAAGAGTGGCCGGAAAGCTGCCCAGCAGAAAAGGACCTGGGGGTGTTGGTGGACAGCCGGCTGAACACGAGCCAGCAGTGTGCCCAGGTGGCCAAGAAGGCCAACGGCATCCTGTATTAGGACCAGCGTGGCCAGCAGGAGTAGGGCAGTGATGGTGTCTCTGGACTGGGCACTGGTGAGGCCTCACCTTGAGTGCTGTGTTCAGTTCTGGGCCCCTCACCACAAGAAGGACATTGAGCTGCTGGAGCGTGTCCAGAGGAGAGCCACCAAGCTGGGGAGGGGTCTGGAGAACAAGTCACACGAGGAGAGGCCGAGGGAACTGGGCATGTTTAGTTTGGAGAAGAGGAGGCTGAGGGGAGATCTCATTGCCCTCTCCAACTCCCTGAAAGGAGGGTGTAGGGAGGTGGGGGTTGGCCTCTTCTCCCAAGGGAATAATGACAGGAGCAGAGGAACGGGTCCGAAGCTGGGGCAGGAGAGGTTTAGATTAGATATTAGGAAGAATGACTTTCCTGAGAGGGTGGTCAGGCAGTGGAACAGCCTGCCCAGGGAGGTGGTGGAGTCACCATCCCTGGAGGTATTTAAGAAGCATGTAGATGTGGCACTTCAAGGGATGCTCTAGTGCCCAGGATTGTTGGGTTGGGTGGTGGTTTGGGGGGAGCGTGGGGTGTGTGTGTTTTGGTTTTGAGGGTTTTTTTGTGTGTGTGTATGGGTGGACTCAATGATCTCAAAGGTCCCTTCCAACCATGAAGATTCTGTGATTCTTGTGGTCAACAAGGGTAAGGGCAAATTGGGCAGAACACAGAAGAGAAGATGGTCTACGGAACATTTTACTCCTAAGGCTTGTCTGTATGTCAAAATAGCAGGCAATCTAAGGTCTGGCATGGAGCGAATGTCCACCACTTTGTCAATAGCCTTTAGACAACCGTTACCCTGCTTTCCGTATTTAGGTTAAAACTCCTTGTGGTCCTGACTAGCTCGCCAACGGCGGCACATAACATAATCCAAAAATGTTAGAAGACAAACAGCAAGGGCCTGGGGAAACTGGGACATTTGCACCTGCAACTTTGTTAGAGGACATCAGCCTCTTGAACTGGACACATTCTAGAAGCAAACACAAAATTTGCCAACTTTTTTTCTTTAAACGTAAAAGTTTCTCTTCCACCTAGAATTGCTAAATATATACCCAGTCAAAAAAAAACCAAAACCCAACAATAAATTAATAAATTACTAATAGCATGAAGAAAAATAGCAACTCAACAGAAGTGTTTGGACACGATCATTTTCCCTAATCCTTCCCACCCCCTCAGTTACGCTGAGAGACACACCTTTACATGGACTTAGGAGCACACTATTTGAAGGCTAGGTCTCTGAACCTTACAAATTTCCAACATGAAGATATGGTCTATAGTACAATGTTTTGAAATCAACTCATTCTTAAATATTTACAAATGCCTAGAGATAAAGACCAAATACACAAGCCCACACAATATTATTCTCCCAACAGCCACCACGTATTTTAAGCCAGCATTTCTAGTTTTTAATGTGGATCTTCATTTACATAAGTATTTCTAAATCAAATCTTTAGAAGATATTTTCTAGATGAACAAATTGTACTTACTACTACGAACCCAATGGAAGCCTCACTTTTCCCTGTACTTCCTGCAACTTGTCATTAGACTTCATTTAGAGAGCTTGTCAAATGGCTTTTCCTCATACACACAGAAAATAACTCTTTTGTTATCTATTACTTCAAGAGTAGTATTACTAGCTGAAGTGAAGCGATCTTACCCTGTTGTCATATTAGAACCACATTTTCTGTGATTTAAAAGGCTCATTTTCATGTGCAGCTAATGCAGAACCTTTCTCTTCCTTTCAAAAAATATTTTTCATCTCTGTTGACTCGAATTTCTTTTTTCCCTTTATTAGGGAAAAAAATTACAGTATATTTTTCTCATATCTGATCAATACCGCGTCTTTTCCATTATTCCCCATTTCTTCTTTCTCTCTAGCTCTGTTCCTTACGCACATCTCCCTTTTCAAGTATTTTCAAAATGACAAAAGTCAACCCTAATACCACACAGCTTTTGAAACTGGGAATACTGTTTGAAACTTCAGCTCCAGAAAGTGATAAGCCTGAATATTTTTCCACTGTACTGCAATTTAACCGCGTTTTGAGTAGAAGGGTCACAGCTCTGTCCACAGACATCAGAAGATAGTACTGCCTTCCAAGTTAACCATTTCAACATAAATCAGAACTAATTCTGCAGAATTCTGAATTAAAAAAGGCCTATTTTACTGCTGGTGGAGAAGCTGAAAGATGTGGTTATATGTTGGTCGTTTAATTACTTTACCTTCATCATTTCCCAAAGCAGGTGATCTACTTGACACCCATCCCACTCCACCTGTGCAAAGAAAATAATGCTCTTTTCTACCAATAGGTAGATTTCTCCAGCTGTGCTTTGATGTATAACAATTGACATTTGAAAGGGAGAGACCTTTCAAGGAGGAAGTCAGGCTTGTAGATTCTCACTTCGCCAACATAAACAGAAAAAGAGGTAAACAAGTGACAAATAGCTAAGTAAGAATAATGCTTGGCTGTACTGATAAGCAGTATCACCAGTCGGGCCAAATATTAAGCACTCGGTAGAAATGCCTCACTTTGGTGGATATAATATGAAGATTTTTGTAAGTTTACTTTATAATTTAGTCAAGCAAAGATATAAAAAAATGTGCTACTACTGGATACTCCAGTATCAGGCAGGTTCCAGGTCAGGGAAAGCATGATGTTAAGTGATTTACTTTTTTACTTAGGACCTCTAACATCTATCATATGCTAAAAGTTATGTGTTGTTTTTTATTAAGCCAAAATTGAACTGGAGACCAAGTATGTCCATACCGAGTTATAACTATTTACTGAGCATGTACACACACAGAGAAATAAATGCTCAACATCCCTCCCAAGATAATCCATAACATAAACTCTTGGCTTTGAAATATCCGAAGACTTAAATCATCAACACCGCCTTGAAATTTTTTTTTAATTATTGATCAAGCCATTAAAGCCATCTTTATACCAAAGTAGACAGCCTCTTCAAGGAAAAGGACGAAGAAGAAAAAAAGAGGAAAAAACACCATCGAAGGACTTGGCAGCTTATAAAAATTCCCAAAACAAACACTGTGCCTCTCTCAGCTAGCATTTGCTAACAGTGTCACTGTGCTCAGCTCTTTTTGTGTGTCTGCCACTAAGCAGCACGTTAAGAACAGATAGTCCTGAAGCTTCCTGAAAGGGCAAGACCTGAACCTTTAACCTGAATGAGTCCCTTCTCCCCCCCCCGCCCCTCCCCTATTGCATTACCTCCTTATTGTTGACTGAAACAGTAGAGAAAGTCAGTGACCGAAACGAGCATTCTGTCTTTTAATGCAAAATCTTGAAAATCCTCACCACAGCTCAATTAGAAAGATTAGACAATCACTGGTTGAACCCTCTTAAAAACCCGTAACTAGAAGAAAAAGATTTTGTTTTAAACAGCAGCTGTATTTTCACTCAGCTATGCAGACATTCATAGCCACTTTGCCATACAGGCTTATGTCTGGGCGTTTGAATAAAAATAGCAAATGCGCTTGCTTGTTACGCCATTAAATAAAGTGCACAAAGGAATTGCCAGTACTGTTTTTGCCCATGAAAGGCAATGGTCATTAATAGCTTGTATTTGCAGAAGGCTGTCAGAGGAACAGCAAGCATGCCTGAGCTTCCTCCACAGTTTTCTATAGGTTTAACCATACATGAGGCAGCAGGGGGAAAAGATACTGCAGAACGGGTCACACCTGTAGGAGAAGTGGCAAGTCATGCAAGCCTCAGTCAGAGAAAAAGATCTGAGTTCTGTAAATTTGAGGGGGCAGAAAGATGTGGGTCTCTTCACGGGAAGGGTATCTTGGGAAAACATGCACTGATAGTTATTTTGACACTTTTTTTTTTTTTTTCTCCTGCCCCGACTAGTATCTTGAAGATTTGCCCTTGTATTATTATTCTTTTTCATCCATTTTATGCTTGAAGGAGATACCTTTCTTCCACTAGTATTTTGAGAGGAAATAGGCAACAAATGGGTAACTGATACAAACGTGTCCAGGCTGGACAAACAGATTTTTCAGGCACCTTCAAATAGGTCCACCTGGAAAACACAGCAGACAGGCAAAATGAGCCACACTAAGGAAACAGGCTTTGTCAACTGGATGGCATCCAAACATGGATCACCTAACAAGCAGAAGGGAGGCCTGAGAAGCTGACAGCATGCTCACAATGTGTCAACCACGAGAAGCCAGGGATTTTCACCAGCTGGACTCCACTGACCAGCAAAAATATGTCATCATACATATTCACATGAAAAGTTACATGCAAGTAAAGCCAAAACAAAACTTAAAAGGGAGATAATGAGAAACAAAGAAGGTAACAGAGGATAGTACAAGTACAAGCAGCTTTATTGTCTAAATATGCCCTAAAAAATCTCCTACTAGGCAGGAGAACATGAAGCTCACCAGCTCTCATAAGGACATAGTCTGTCCAAGACTATGAACCTATAGATCAGTCATTGCTCACTACCTTTTTTAAGTAAGGCCTCAGAGCACCTGCTGTGTAAGGCTTGAGAGCTTTTAGAACATGGGAGTAGCCTGGGAGAAAGAAGGTGGCAGTACTGGATCCTGTTGTTATGAGAAGAGACTTGACATCAATGCAGAACTCCAGACAAACTACGGGAAGAGAGATTTTCACAGCCTATCCTCAATTTGGAGCACACCTGCCTTGCACCCAGGGTCTTGGGACAGGCAGAGGGAACTTTGCTAAAGTAGTGACACCATTTGCCTTCTGCTAATCTGAATTCAATCTAGTGCATACTGTGGGACTTACTTGGACCTAACAACATGTGAACCCAATACACTAAGATTACTGCTGTACTTTTTTTGCTGGAATATTCTTTGTCCTTGACTAAAAACTGGCAAAGCTTTATGAATCTTGGTTGAAACCAAGATGAAGTTTATTCTGTTTGCTCCCCAGGTGTTCCTAGTGAGAGGTCTCTACCGAAATTATTTTATTTTAGAAAGGCACTTCTGAGTATGATGGAGTTAGAAGAGAGACATGTAACACAAAGTTTCTTCCCCCTCCAACTCCTTTCCCTCCCAGTTTTCCAGAGTTCGAATAGACTCCCATGAAACTGTCAGGGACAGCTGAGCTGGAAAGCAAGTGAAAACATTGACTCCCAAGTATAATTTTTAAAGAAAGAAGGTATGAAATCCCAACACCTAAGCAGTTCCCACTTGTAATGAAATACTTGTGGGAACTGTATAGATGATAGGTGCTATTCTTACTCCAGATAGCATTAATACAATGAGCGGAAAGTAATCTCATGCCTGTTCTTTAGGCAAATGTTCCTGGTGCTTATGACCCACCTTTAAAATTAAGGCTTGTTTCAGCAGCAGGATGGCATGCTGAGAGAAGCCCTCTGAAGTGCAGTTCAGACTCTTTGCATGTATTTGGAAGACGATGTTGAGAAGGTGGATGGCTTCCAAGCTTAAGGGAACTGTATAAGCTTAGTGAAATAGGCACTATGGAGAAAGTCACTCCCCTGCAAGCACCATCTTGGCAGGTAGAATCCCAAGTCCTGACAGGGGATTTGAGTCTTTCAAGTTTGGGGTGAATGATTCTTACACCTACCAATCAAGGAGCAAAAACAACACTCGGGTTATTAAAAGTCTGGTGTTTATATCCCTAACATTATTAATTATTCAGCCTTTAAATATGCTTTACTAGAATTTCAGTAGGAGCAAAACATAGTACCAAATCAATTTTTTATCCAGAATAGCGTGGGGGGAGGTAGAGTTGCTTTCCTATTTTGAGAGCAGCATCCATGCTACACATGCAGAGCCAAAGCCTTCTAATCCAGCAGGCTGAATACATACTAGTTATTCAAACTCAAGAACGTGTGCATAAAAGGAATTTCATACAATTAGTCTCTGTTGTCCTCCTCGTTTTATGCTTTCTGTAAAGTTCTCATTCCAGTGTTGCTACATTTCACACTCAGATCCATCTTTTTGCCTCCCACAAAGCCTTCAGTAATACAAGAAGCATTAGGCAGCAGGCAAGGATGTCTAAAAAAAAAGAGTATTTGTACAAGCCACCGATCTATCATTTAGTCAACAAATAGGCTCAATTCATAGATTATTACAGTAAAGCAAAATCAAGTGAGGCACAATGAAAATGGGTAACATTGTTTTAGTCTCAGTAGTAGAAACCATGTGTCATAGTTTTCAATGTAACAGAACACAGTTATTATTTTATGAAGAAAAAAATTCATACTATTTTAGCAGACTATCACTCTGGATAGCATGCAAACAGACCTTACGTAAGAAAAAAAAAAAACCCAAAACTTTTATTCTCAACTAGTGAAAGCCCCTGCACACCTCCACTTGACTATCTTTACTTGCTAAACAACTGATAGAAGTTTATAACTCCAGCTTGAAACCACAGAGAGCGGAAATTTCCCTGAGGGGGTCCATGCAAAGAACTGATCCTAGTTTCTGAGAAATGGGATGAGAACTTGTACTACGTAAGGCAAAATTAGGCCCAGAACACACTATAGAGAAGCTGCATAAATTACTGGCCACGTATGGCTCATATTGCGATCAAGGAAGAGCAGAGATATCTGACTTCCTCACAAAGAAGGACCTTGTTCCAGCAGTTCCTTTGGTATACTCACACAGCAGAAAAGTTAGAGCTTTGGGCAGTGGAAGCAGAGAAAAGCAACAGCACAGGAGCTTGGGAAGGTCCGTGGCAGAAGAGACCAGTCTGCACCCCCACAGCCCCACGGGGAACCTCCCCTCACTGAGGCAACTTTCTTTCCCCTCTTTCCTAGCCTGCCCAATTATTAATTTGGGGGTTTGGGGTTTTTTTGGTTTGGTTTTTTTTTTTTTTTTTCTCTCCTCGGCTGCAGGAGCATTTCGTAGGGACACAACGTGGAAAGCTGCCAGCCTTCCCAGAGCCAACTCCGAGTAGGTCAGCCTTGGCTCAGCAGCAGACCACATAGCACAGCAAAAGGAAACACAAGGCCTTGAACTCAGGCCCATCTTCCCTCTCGTCCTCCATACACACACCCCAGACGCAGATTTTCTTTGATCGCTGAGGAATAGTAATTCACTGGTGGCCAACATCATCTCCACTGGAGACCGTGATCGCTGCCAACAGGCCCCATCCATGAGTAAACCAAGAACTGCTCCGGTTAAAACTACGCAAACCCAAAAGTTAAGATGTCAAACTTTACCATTAATGCGTATTCTGGGCCTCCTTCAGGTGTTACAGGAAGTTACAGAACAACTGTAACGGAGATTTCTTATTTGGAGCTACCAAGCTAATACTAATCTGCCGAAGGAGAGAAGTGGTGATAGGAACTTCCCTGTTCCCATGGCCGCCTTCAGCCAGCAGTGACACCGCAGTCGCCCAGAGCATCTCAGCCTCCAGCCCTGCTCCAGAACCACTTTCATCTCGATTAGCTTCGGTAGCAGGGCGGTGATGCTATCACGCTACTGATAAAGAAACCCCTGAGGACAGGGTCCCCCAAGTAACGACCAGGACGTAGACTGAAGTCAGAGTGTTCGCTTCGCCTTCACGTGAATGACTCCTGGTCTTGAGTTACCGCTGGCTTTCGTCCAGGCAGGCACCTCGATACTCATCCCCAGGCCACCCACCACCTATGCCTTTCGATTCCTGCAGAAAGCCGAGGCCACATACGCAATCGACAGCCCTAAAGAATGCCACATTGCCCTTTGTTTATGGAGGGGGACACCACTGACAAGATATGTAGATATATTTAAAATATTCTACGGACGCCCTTCATGTCACTACCCTAAATCTGGACGCAAGCCCTAAGAAACTGCAGGGAAAGTGAACGTACCACTCAACACATCAGGGGCACGGCTACTTCCCTGTTACCCTCAGGAAACCAGCTTCTTGGTAATTCTTCTTAAATAATCACGGACATACCATTACACAACTACGGACAGATTGCAAGAAACATTTAGTCATTCGATGGGCATAACAGCAAATCTGTAGAGACAGACTGACAGGATTCGCAGGCCAAACCTGGATTTCTTCCTAGGGGTGAAACAAAAGCCAAAAAGAAAGAGGAAGGAATGTGCCAATCCTTCCACACCTCATCCTTTGACAGTAACTACTCTACGCCATCTGGCTATTAAGGATTGTCAGCACTTGAAGAAGATCCACGATGCTTTCCTGACTGCTCTTACAGAAAAGAAAAAAAAAAATAATCAAGTCCTAGAATATTCAACAGACATAGTATGAAGTGAAAGCTATCACTCTGCCCCCTTTTTCTTGAGGGGAAAAAAAAAAAACGCTTCAACTGCCCTTACTGTATTTCTTGGAAGGTTTGTATTTTGGAGACAGTGAATATTCCTGAATAGGTCTGGGGATTAAGGGCATCAAACTTTGAAAAGGCAGGCGACCGAGCGAGGCCCTTGCCCCGCACACAGCGCTGACTGCACAGCGCCTTGGAGCAGAGCTCGCTTTTTCAAGTGGTCTTTTGACCAAGGCAAGTAACAGGAATCAATGGGTGATTTGCCTACTCAGCACTTCTTACAGAGGTCTAGAAAGAGAGCCTGCGTTTGCCCTCTGTGGGCTTCCTACGGCCTACATGAGTTACTTATCCGAAAGGCAGAGGAACGGCTGACCCATCCCACCATCCAGGCTCCGGTGATTCCCTACGACTCCACTGCCCCGTCTCCAGCTGCGCAGACGGAGGGACGGGATTCCCGGGGCAGAGTCGTTTTGCCAAGGAAGGTGCACAGGCACATGGCAGATAAAACGGCAACTCCTCCCACGGGCTGAGGGCTGGCAGGACCCCAGAGGAGCTGGCGCTGGCTTGGGAGACGCAGCTCCCAGCGAAATCCATTTAACACATTCCTGCACAGCTTCTGCCGATACCGTTCCTATGGAGGGCTGAAGCTATTCCAGCTAAAAGCAAACATCCTCGCCAGGCTGGCTGCTTTGCTTAAAGAAGAGCGTGCGTTTTACAGAAACAAAGATAAATCGAGCTCGCTTTTCTCCTACAGAAGTTTCTCTGGTGTGATTTTTGTTCCATTTTATCAGCTTAGTTAGCTAACAAAACCAGACATACAGGAGCAGGAAGGTATTTATGTACCTTTATACAACGTGTCATGTTTTAAAATGCTTGGTTGGTCTTTCTGGACCTTTGCGCATGTACTGAACCATACAGCATTTTGCAGCCACCACCTCTAATTAGCACAGGAACTGGCACCTTCTCTGCTGCTTTTACTTCTTTGTTCATTTAAAAAGGGGCTCTGAAATTGTGTAGTAAGACATACTGAAGCACTATTGTATTAAACAAGCATAATAACCAGAATTTATTACACCTCTGACATTCTTTATAGGTTCCTTCCTAAAAATATTAATAAGCATGCTCAGTAAATGCAGGATTTACTTTTGAATATCGCTATTCTTTGTATCATTTGTCATTAAAAATTAAAGCTAAAAATACACGTACACACACACACACACACACCCCCCGTTGCATACTTGCTAACCATCAAATAGAAACCCCCAGACAACGAACATAAACAACTGTGATGAATGCTTCAATCTCCGATAGGCAGTGGGATGAACACCATAAAAAGAAAATAAGACTTACTATTTTTCCACCTCCCCTCAAAACACAGGGGTCTAAACCAACTCCTGTTTGGTCAGTTGTGACTTTGTATACTCTGATTCTACCAAACCACACACTGCCAGGAATAGCATAAATCTCCAAGCAAGGATTACAAAATCATTTTGGGGTTTTGGTTGGGGTTTTTTCTTTTAAGAACCCCGACACACATCCTTTGCGAGGAGAAACAGTTCAGTTTGCTTTTAGCTTTCAAAACGAGCACAGATTTATTTATTCTGCTGGGTATACACCGAATGTTTGAACAAACAAAACAAAAAAAAAAACCAACAAAAATGTTAGTCATAGGTCAGACAATAACAGCTCGCTATGACTACACCCTTCACTTGAAGGAAAACCGAAAGATCAATTTTCTACTTCAACCATCTGAAACACCAGCAAAAGAAAGTACATTCTCCTGGTTTTTCTTTTCAAAAAACCAAACCAAAACAAAAAACAACCACCTAAAAAAACCAAAGCAGCTTCCCATCTGACATCTAACCAGCTGGTTTTTTGGCGGCTGAAGAATCCTACCATTGGCCAGGCTTTGCGATAGGCACATCCCATGCACCTTGTTCGGCACGCACTGATGTAGGAGCGTGCGGGATGAGGAGCTGAGCACGGAAGGCGGGTAGGGAAGCGGGGGAAATAAATTAAAAAAAAAAAAAAAAAAAAAATCAAGTCAGGAGAGGGTGGCTATCTGTCAGGCCGTGTCCCGGCACCGGCCACGGAGTTGGGAGTTGAGGCCAGCGCGACACCAGGTTAACAATTTGCAATTTGCCTCGCTCCTGGGCTCCTCGGCAGCCCTCCATTTTGTCAAACCGCCTCAATTTCAACGTTTTCCCCAACCTGAAAGGCACAACTTCCAAGGTTTCTCCGGGCGCCCTCCGGGGCTTTAAGGCATCCCCGACCCTTTNTTTTAAGGCATCCCCGCCCTTTTTTTTTTTTTTTTTTTTTTTCTTTTTTTTCTTTTTCTTGCCAGCGGCGTTGACTAAGTTTGGGGAGGCAAGAGGCGCACAGAGGGGTTCGGGGACAGCCCTCCCAGCGCATCCCCCCGCCGGCGGGCTCTCCCTCACCCCTGCCCCGCACACCGCCCGCCCGCCTCCTTTTACCGGCGGAGGCAGGTGGATAACGGGAGGCGAGAGAGGAAGGGACGAGGAGGAGGAGGCAGGAGCCGCGGCAGGCTGCCGGCCGCCCTGCAGCAGGTAGGGGAGCG